>SNQJ01S0068530.1:118518-135469 GCA_010110895.2 Picea sitchensis | reverse complement strand
TTTCAAATCTTTCTTAGATTAAATCACAATAGGGAGTTAAAGAAATAGTATAGGACCCACATGTCCACATGCTATCTTCCTAGGGACTTTTGAATTATGCAAGGTTGTACCAAAGGAATTTAGTTAATTAGGTAATCAATACTGGTAAGGACCAAGCGAAGTCCACATGCAGCAAGGGGACACCTAATTCATTAAAACATTGGCACACTTTCACTCATTCACACACAAAAGTCACTTACCACTCACATAGTTTTCATCTCGAAACGTGGAGGTCAAAGTAAGTTTCCTCCAAAGGGATTCTGAAACACCCCACCCTTTTCTTGACGAAACTATCCACTCTCATTTAAATTCAACAAGATTGGCTCACACCCCCAATCTCTCAAACAACCACATCTAATTGTTTTCTAAAAACTCACTAAGTTTTCCTCCACAGGAGGTGCCAAAATAATTTTTTTAGTCTAGGTAGGATTTCGGGGATAGGCATCCAAATAACTCCACGTTATCTGGTTCTCACATTGTCAAAACCATATAAGTTGTCAAATAGGGAACTGTAAATCCTCCAAGTCAAGTGTTCCTAACACCATAAGGCAGGGAGATACCCGTGAAGGGTTGAAGGCTGAGGTCCGATTGTTCTATGCGTCCCCCCTTGAGGCACCCACCTCTTGGACAAGATCTAGCCCGTGACCCATTTCTTAGGTTGAAAATCTAAATGTCGCACTTTGAACGAAGTACCTAGTGACCAAATTTTTGGACATCTACCCAGGTGGCAATTGTGGGATGCAGTTGCACCTTGATCATATTTTGTGTGGCTATTGGGAAATATCACTAGTTATTTCAGAATATGCCCCCTCTACCCCTCATTGTAACTGATCACTTCATCCTTCACTAGTTTCTCTTCCGGTGGCTTTAGACCCCACTGTCGAGTGCTATTGGAAGGTCCAGTGCTATTTTGAGAGGAAGGACATTATGTCTTTTTAGGACACAAGCATTTGTTTTCTTTGTTTCCCCACATGGAAAAAGCCATTTATCCACATATATGCTTCTTTATCAAAACACTTTATGTATGATGCATTTCTGATTACATTTGATTTAGATATATATATTGTGTAAAGTTCAAAAAATTACAAACAAAGGCTCTTATTTATTACTCTCACCACAATTCGCACACATCCACTCAGCTAGTCGAACATCATAGGGGACCCACAGAACCCTCGTCATTCCAGACGCTTGCTAAACCTCCCTACTATTCTAGGGGGAGTTACTAGTCTTGCCAACTCATCGACACCACCTTCACACACTCCAATGAGTGCCATTGTCTTAGGGTTATCTTTTCTTGGTTCCACCTTACTTGGGTCCAATTCCCAAGGTCCACAGTCCACTCGCTCTCCTTTACATGGAAGCGGGGGACCAACTTCCTCTCAAGGGGGAAGTACAAACCCACCTAGTCCCCCCGAAGTGTCAGGTTCACAACACACTCACACCATGGATGGAACTAATCCTCTTCGCCCCCCTACAGATGCCATTCTTGGCCTCTCTAAACATACTAGACCTAAGAAAACTCACAAATGATCCTATATTGCATGACCCCACATGGCCCGCAATGCCCACCAAACTACCTTTAGATATCCCCAAGTTTGAAGGAAAGGCAGGGGACGACCCTGCTAACCATGTCATGACTTTCCACTTATGGTGCTCTTACAACAACATTATGGATGATTCCATCCGACTACGATTATTTCAATGCACACTCACCGGCCCATCAGCCAAATGGTATGTAGACGAAAAGTCGAGGTCCCATGCGACCTTTGAGTCCTTGGCCAAAGCATTTTTGACCTTCTTCCAATTACCAATATGCCATGACAATGGTCTTGAACTACTGTCTAATTTAAAACAAACCTTAGCTACACATATCGCTGATCACATCCACAAGTGGCGTCGATGACGTAGTTTGTGCAAAGTAGAAACCACCAAACAACAATGTCTTGATTAGTTTCTCAGATCACTTGTCTCTCTCCTCAGTAAAGATGTGGCTTCCACCTTCCCTCAATCAAAAAAGGAAGCCATCAGTAAGGCTCAAAAATATGACTTCATCTATTCACAATCAGGGTACTTGTACACAGTACTTCCTGATCTCCCAAAACCCATGCGATTTGGCCAAGCCAAACCCATGATGTCTCACTCAGCAGACATATTGATTGGTAATACCATGCACCACAGTCCACAACCCCAACAACCACCAATGTATGGCACACCTCAATATCCGTTGGCATATGAAAAAACACCTTATTATTCCCCACCCCCTTATCAACAACCATACCCTATTGCCCTTCCTCCACCCATCAGTGGGCCACCACTGGCACCCACAATACACCCACCAATCTAAACAATTTCTAGTACTCCCTCTACCTCAGCTTATACTCTAAGTACCAACAAAAGTGCCATGCCTTCCTATGTACCTTATGGATCATTACCCCCACAAAATCCATAATTTCCATTCCCTGGTCCTCCAAAGCCCGTGGCTCCCCCACACCCTCACGCTGGGGTGAATTTTGTTCAACCCTCTCCCATTCAACAATATCAAAATTTTGAATAGTTGAATATGGAAAATCCAACCCATCAGTCGAATAATGCCAAAAAGAAATGAAAAAACAGGAACAATAACAACCCAGGTCAAGGCGGGAATCACCCCCAATAGAACCAACCTACTGGGGGAAACCAAAATCAAGGGAATCAAAACCCCCATGGGGCAATAAGAACAGGCATCAAGGGAAAAATAATAATAATCTTTGAACTAACTTCCCTTGTGCCCTTTGTGGTGAGTTCGGTCATTATACTGATCATTTCCCCCAAATCATTGATTTTAAATGAATAAAATACTCAGGAAGTGTACCACATCCTCCAGCACTGCCTTCCCCTCAACAGGCCCCACAACAATACGTCCAACAACCTTCCCCAACTGTGCTACAGAATTCCATTCCACACCAAGGTGTGATGAACACCCAGTAGGACATGTAGCCGACCCCACCACAGTTGGGACAATATCCCAACCCAAACAATCCCACAGATTGCACTATCCTCCTCACTGGTGAGGAAGAAGTCCTTCTACAGACACATAGTCATCAATATCATGCACCCGCTGAGTCTGATCCCATTCCCCTAGAAACAATCCCAACACCAAAGGGACCCCCGTTGGTGATTCCTCACCCTAACACAGACACACCTCTTCGCATCCGTCACATCCCATTGCACAGGAATGTCCACAACCCGCAGGCTAGGGCGGCTCATAATTACAGTTTGGTCGATGACTTAGCAGAGTCCCCGACTGCCATGTCAGTCTTAGAAGTACTTCAAACTTGTCCCACTCAAAGAAAATCATCACTTTCTGCCTTAGGGACAGTAGACCCCATAGATACCTAGCTCATCACATTTGATCTCGACAACGAAGAACCTCCCCTCCCCTCTCTAATCGCTTTTCAAATCCCAGTGAAAATTCAGAACATTATAGTTCATCGATGCATCATCGATGAAGGCGCATCCACATGCATCATGTCCAAGTCTGTATGGAAGCAACTTGGTTCCCACGAACTCATACCATCTACCATTACCTTAAGAGCTTATGATGGGTGACCATCTTCTCCTGAAGGGCTCTTCCAAAATGTCCCTGTAGAACTCGGGGGCAAGACCATTCTTATTGACATTGAAGTTATCGATGCCCCACTCGATTACAATATCTTGTTTGGTCATAGCTACATGTACGCTATGAAGGCAGTTTCCTCTTTTGTCTTTTGAACCATGATGTTCCCCCATAATGGGAAGATCATTACCATTGACCAAGTTTCACATTATGAGCCTAACCCTTCTACCAACATCGATAACATTTTCCCTCTCATCCATATGAATCATGATGCATACCCACTCATAGAAATGTCTCCCAGAATTTTCAAAGACCCATCATTGTTAGGAACCTACCATGGTGCACCACCGCTCCTTAATCCTTCCAATTAGGTATGTGTCATATCGTCCAAAGGAACTGACATGGAGGATACCTTTTCTCCCAGGGAGGCTTCTATCATATCTGACGTCCCACTAGTCATAGAGCTCCTCCCTCATGAGCGTCTTGTGAACTCATCGACTCCACCAGTTCATGATTTCACCTCTCCCCAAGGCCATATCCCATTTTGGGAAATAGTACCCCAAGCCATTACTCAAATCCCCTTCTTTTACCCTCCATTAGGCGTACATGTTTTCCAAGTAGCTGCAATGCTTACTCTCCCTAATATGGTGTTGGAAATCCTATTTTGGTATTTACATCCACCAGAGATGGTTCCTCAACCATCCCTTCCCCCCCAAATAGAAGGAATCCCAATGACGATTCCCATACTCACTCCCACCATACCCCCTACACCCCAACTCACTAACCTCCCTACCACTGCTGGGGGCAGGAGAAATAAGAAGGAGCCCACCACTCCACTTCCCCCATGTGTCCAACCTCCTTACGCACTTTGTGAGAAAGACGAACACCCAACCAACAAATTCCCATCTCTACCCGAGTTACGTAACCTAATTCAACTCAATCAAACACCATCACCATTTGTCACTGTAGCAAGTACTGCTGCTACCTCCCCTAACACAAGTAGCAAAGGGATGCGAACCAAATTCGCTTGCACCATATGTTCAGAATATGGCCATTATACACACCATTGCTCAACACTACCTCAATTTCGACAGACATTAGTCGTAGTACGCCAAAGCTTCCAGCACGAACCTAGTCCAACTACATCATCCCCACCAAATATCACTGACATCCACTATGTCACAACTTCAGTCAACGAACGCATGAGGTGCCCTTGCTCTCTATGTGAATCCTTAGATAATTTTACATATCAATGTCCTATGATCATTGAATATAGGAAACGCCAAATGACCCTAATTCAAACCCCTGTACCCCCTATAGAATCGATGACTAACCTTACATCATCACTAGAGATTCTTCATATCGTTTCTCCTGAACTATAAGCACTCCCTATTCCTCCGTGGTTCTTGGATGACTTATACAAGTATTTACCCCCAAATCCCCCCAATTCTCCTATTCATTTCCCCATGGAAATTTCATGCCCAACCACCACTAGTACTCCTCAGTACCTCGATATTTGGTTTATGTCGAGCAAACCCTCACAATCTCATTATGTCATTCCCCCCGCTTCTTCATCACAGGACAACCACATGGTAACAGTCACCGATATCACTCTTTACGATCCCTTGTATTCCCGCCAATTCCACTGTGACGAGGACATACTCAAAGAATTAAACACCCCTGACTACCCATGGGATGCGCTACACCACCGAACGCTCTTCTTTCCACAGGAAGCCTTCACACTTCCTAACCAACACCCCATATATGCAGTTGAAACCAAGGATTTTATCCCATCAGAGCATATCGACTGGTTCAACAACCCCATCCCTGCCCCTGATGCTTTTGAAGAAGGAAATATGGCCAACATTTCCCCTACCATCAAAATCGATATTTCCATCCAAAATGGAGTCATTGAGGAAATCACCATTGGCGCCACATGCACTCCTCAAGAAATCGCCGCCTATAAAACCCTCTTCCAAGAGTACCGGGATATTTTTGCCTAGTCATACATAGAGATGCCTATCCTTGATCCCTCTATTGTCGAACATCGCATCAAAATCTTGGGTAAATGATGTTGTGGGAGTGCAGTCAAAATAATTCGCATTCCCTCTGAACCTCAAATTGCATCTCCAGCCACATCGTATCATTCCCTCTTTCGTATCGCATCTATTGTCGAACATCTCATCATTTACAAAAGAGGCACAACACTTGCTACTCTCTGTACTCCAATATTCCAGAGTTAATGATATGTTTCCATTTGTCTCCCTAAACCTACAGTCAGGATCTCCTCTGCAAGCCCGACCTTTGGGACTTTCAGTTCTCCAATCCTTGCCACTGTCGACTGGTTATCTTCTGGAGTGGAAGATATGCTGACACGTATCCTCCCTAATCAACGGTTGTACTCCCGCTTCGGGACTTTGGTCTCCTCAACCAAATCAATGGTCCTACAATTCCCTCCTTGATCGACAATCAAAATATTCTCCATGATTTCATACCTTTTCCTCCTTCGATTTTCTTTCGAATTTCTAGATCTGTTGGCACGTGTCCACCTTCACATCGACGACTCTCATCGTTTTGGATTTTTGGGCTTTGGAAATATCAAATTTCAAACCTCTCCTTCCTCCAATGACTTCTATTCGGAGGCTCTAATTGACTGAAGCGTGTCCTCTTTAGATCAACGACCAAGGTTTACTTCAGGACTTTACCCAGGGTACATGGATTTTCTCCACACCTCCCCTTCATATGACAGCTATAAATCACTCCAGAACTTTATCTAGAGTGCTTAGATATTTTCCACGTCTCCTTTCCTGATCTGATGGTTCAGATTCACTTCGGGTGATGTAATGGCTCAGATCTTCTTGGGCTCTTCAGGCTTCACGAATCTCAAATATCAACTTAGAGGTTCAATACAATTTTACTAGAGCTTGTGATCTGTTGACAAGTGTCCCCTCGCAGATCGATGAATCTCGACTATTCGGCTATTTGCGCTTCGAGAGTTTCAAGTCTCAAACTTGCCTCCTCTAGAACTCATGATATCTGACGGTCCAGATTCTCTTGGCCGATCTGATGCTTGATATTTCCTTCGAACGAACTAACAACTTAGATATCCTTCGAATAATCGAATGGTTGAGATTATACTTTGGCTCTTTGGCCTTTGAAAATCTCAATATTTAATCTTTGACCAGTCTCCCTATGTACACAAGGGTTAAAACTCGTGCACTTCACCTTGATCAAACGACTATCGACCCTCTGTGCTCAGATCCAATGCTGGAGATCTATTCTTATTCTTTGCGCTTCCTCTATTCGTTGGACGTTGATCTAATGATATAGAATCCTCCTTACAATGAAATTTGATGGTTGTTGTCGCTCCTCCTCCTGAGCTTTCGGCTTCTGTCCTTTGAATATTTAGTCTGCATTCAAATGTTCTGGCCTTTGAACTTTCTCCTGCGAACTCAACTATCTTGGGTCTCGCTTACACTCTTGCAAACATTATCTCTTATGATCTTTTGGAATTAGAATAAGTCCATCACTCACACATTCCTTGTGTTATCCCTTCTGATCTTGATCTCCTCGAAGATTTCAATCTCCCACGCACTCTTTGTGCTTCTGGGGTTTCTTTAAACTCAAATCCGAAGGATTTCTTTACAATAGATTATTCTCGCCCTCCTGGCGTTCTCTTGGCTTGATGCACACTTTGCAGAGATTCTCCTTATAGAGTGTTCAATAACTTTTTTTCTCCCTAAACTCAACTTAGAGTTCCTTCTGTGCACTCTTACACTCGCTCGATGCCCTCCTAGCAGAGTTCTTAGTAACTTTGCTTCTTTGTGATTCTTCTTCACAACCTCCCCTCTAAGGTATTCAGTGGCCTTGAGGTTCCTATTGAGTTTGTGATCACTCTGGTGCACCCTTCTGGAACGTTCTTTTCTGATTCCACAAAATTCAGATGCACACTCCTTGTGATGGCTACATAACCTCAAATTTTTTGTTGTGCACTCCTTGCACAGCCTAAAGAATCGAGAATGATATTATAAAACTCAATGAAGATAAAATAAATCTATTTCCTACTACAAATGAAACTTATGACACATCCACAACATTCATTCGTGAAAATACACAAACATACGATATGAAGGAAAAAATGCTTTTATATTATCTCTGTGTGTCTATATAGATGTTTACAAAAACTGGAATGCAACATAGTTCTAGTTCTCTCAAGTTCTCCTAAGAACTATTCTACCTCCTAAGTCTCCTAAGACTCTCTCTACTCGAGATATCTCTCTCAAGTCTCCTTATTACAAAACAAGGGCTCTACAAGCTTATCCTCTTCACCGCCTTAGTGCCATCACTGTCTTAATTATGGCACCATACCTCTATGGCTAAATTCCATAAATGAATGTCCAGACCTAACTATGATTGGGACCTGCTATAGGCAACCATTTAAGGCAACCCTATCCACTACCTGTACAAAGGCATGGTCTAGCTTTTACATCCTTTCAACACAAAAATCCGTATTGAATCATATTTCAAATTTTTAAGAAAAATGGGAGGGTCGGTGCCTCTCCCTTTCTCCATTATGTGTCTGCATGCTGGTGCATTTTATGAGGTGGAGCAATTCTTCTGCATCATACTCCACTGCTAGGGAAAATATGAGCTCCTGCTCATGATCTCCTTCTCATGAACTCCTCTTCTCCAGTGTTGAAATCCTGTTGGATCCCAAACTCTTTTCTAGAGCTGTCCTCTTGCTCATGTCCAGCTATGCCATCATTGATGCTGCATATTCTTCTTCTTCTTTCTGGGTACTATGGTAGGCTCTCCTCTGGTCAGCTTCTCTTTGCTGACTGCTTCTTGCACTGACCTCAATATCAACTTCATGATCTCCTCTATCACTTTGTTTAGCTGATCTAGTGGGTGAGTCTTCTTATGCAGTCTTCTCGGCTGCAACTCTTCCTTATTAGTGGGTTGATCGACTTGATCTCACATGTTGTCTTTGGATTCTACCACCTACTCTTGCATTGGTTCAAGTCCAACTTCTTCCATTTGCTCCTCTGGCTGGTATTCTCCTCCATCTGTCTCCAATCTAATCTGATGGATTTGATGGCTTTGCACCATTACTCTTCTCTCTAGGGATTCCAATTTTGCATACAAATCAACAAGGTCTATGCTGTTTGTTTCTCTTTCTATTGCAGGCTCCAATGATGCAGTCATCTCTGTTTCATCTTCCTTGCTGAAAATTTTGAGCCATTCTTCTTAATGCTCTTCTCCTTCTACTGGGGTAGACATCACTGTCTGATCCATTTCTTCCTCTTCTCCTTGGGAAACTTCTGATATATGCTCCATCATCATGACGATCACCACTGGCTATCCTTCTCCTACTGTTGCATCTGCAACACATGCTCTGGCCTCAATTGGGCTATCTGGTAGGAATATCCGAATTCCCCCAATAATCAGAATGCTCCTCTGATTCTCATCTTGGATGGTGAGAGTATTTAAATTCTCATCATATTCATTCACATGGTCTACAAATCCATGTGAATCTTTATCCATCAACACTCCTTAATGATATGAATTCTCAATAGAGTCCATGAGACTCTAAGATAATCTCATCTCTTTCCCCCTGACCACCTAGCAATTTAGGACTTCTCTTATGCCCACCTGACAGTCTATGAGATCAACTGATCCCATCTCATTTCCCACCAGGAAATTTGAACCTTCAACGCTGCTCCTCTGGAAGTATACGAGACCTTCCACTAATCTCTTTGCATTTCCCACCTAGCAACTTGAAAGTCCATTTCTGCCCACCTAGCGGTTTATGAAATCCTCTGCTAATATCATATCATTTCCCACCTGGAAATATGAATTTCCACTACTTTCCTCCTGATAGTCTATGATATCCTCCAATGATCACATTTCATTGCCCACCTGGAAATTTTAAAATTCATCTCTGCCATCCTGGTAGTTTATGAAATCTTCATCTGATCTCACCTCCTTCTCATCACTGAGGTTCCTTCCAGTTTATGGTCCACAGATGTGAACCAATTCCTCTCCATATCTGAGGCTTTTGAAATACCTCAGCCACCTTTCCAATCTCTTGACTTGCCACTTCACCTTCTTCTTCATGGTCCACTCATACACCCACTGCACTTTAGCATCTCGCTGCATTTTTAATGTCAGATGCTCCATCCTCTCTCTTATTTCAACGAGCTCCAGATCCATATTTGGATTTCATTTCTTCTTGTGGCCTTATCTTTAACCATTGTCATGGCCTTCAGTAGCCATTTATACCTTCTACCTTCCCTCCTGGCAAGCCTACAGATCAATCTACATCTGAGAGCATCTCCATCTTCTTTTATATCTCACCTGGATGTTTAAATTTTTATTGTTGTGCGTATGCAACAATCTCCTCAAAGAGAATCAATACCTTGCTTCCTTCACCTATTGACTACAGGAAAATTATTGTTTTTGATACCACCTGATGTTATTAGGTCATTTCCTTTCACCGTCTCCCTTTTCTTCTATCTGCAAAAAAAAATAATGAACTCCCCCTCTTTCTCTTTTGCCTAAAATCTACAGATGAAAATTCAAGCTATGATACCACTTGATGGTGTGTATCAGAGTATATCCTTTCTCCTCTCTCCATTCTAGAAATAAATAATCTGTGCTCTTATACCACCTAATGCATCCCCCCTACTCTCCTGGGGTTCTGTGAACTCCTGGTGTAGGATCTTTCTAACTGTAGAGTTGGATCAACTCCTCAGGTTCCTCCTTGAACCCAAATCAAATATAGATAGGTCCCTTTTTCCTTCTGTGTGCAGGTCTATCAGACCTGCGGGCTAATTTCCGCATGATCCCAAAAAACTAGTTCATACGTAAGCCCCTTTGGCGTTAAGCCCTCCTTCATACGACCCTGGTTCGTGTCCTAGTGCCAATGCACAATTGCGGGCATGACAAGAGTGGTTTCAAACCAACCCACTTTTCACCTCATAATCCTCCTCGTGATTCCATGTATGCATTTGTGAATACCTTTGTTCTAATTGTGGCCTACTCAAGGAAAATTAACGTCTGAGCATGTCCGAGACCCACAATCCTTCCCGTCCGTCAATTTATCACTTTTGACGATGATCTGTGATCAACGACTGCTATCTAATCCCCTTTCTTCACATGTGTCCTCAAGTTATGACATTTAAAGTCTGCAACTCCTGTCCCCAATATGCTATGGGATCATCGATCTCATGATCTTGACGATCTTATGTGTATCGATGGCTCAGATATGTGCCTTTCACATCTACAAACCAGATCTTCCCCCTCTCGATCAATGGTCAAGATCACCTTCATGAATTTGGGATTCAGGCATTTTAAATCACAAACCTCGTGACTCTCCATAATCCAATCTTACAGAGTTAATGATCTTTTGCCAGTTGTCTCCCTGAACCTACATTCAGGATCTCCTTCGTGATTCTAGCCTTGGGGAGTTTCAGTTCTCAAATCCTCACTACTGCTGACTGGTTATCTTCCGGAGTGGAAGATCTGCTGGCACGTATCCTCCCTAATCAACGATTGTACTCCCGCTTTGAGACTTTGGTCTCCTCAACCAGATCAATGGTCATACAATTCCCTCCTCGATCAACGATTGAAATGTTCTCTAAGATTTCAGACCTTTTTCTCCTCTTCTTTTCTTCTAGAGTTCTATATCTTCTACCATGTGTCCACCTTCATATCGACAACTCTCGTCATTTTGGATCTCTGGGCTTCGAAAATCTTAAATGTAAAACCTCGCCTTCCTCTAATGACTTCTATTTGGAGGCTATAATCCACTGATGCGTGTCCTTTTCAGATCAATGACTAAGGTTTACTTCGGGACTTTACTCGGAGTACATGGATTTGATCCATGTCTCCCCTGCATCTGACGGCTATAAATCACTCCAGAACGTTACCTGGAGTGCTAATATCTTCACCACATCTTCTCTCCTAGTCCAACGACTCAGATTCACTTTGGGTTATCTGACGACTTAGATCTGCTTCAGCTCTTCGGGCTTCAGGAATCTCAAATCTCAACTTAGAGGTTCAATACAATTTTCCCAGAGCTTGCGATTTGTTGACAAGTGTCCCCTCGCAGATCGACGACTCTCGACTCTTCGATTATCCGCACTTCGAGAGTTTCAATTCTCAAACTTTCCTCCTCCTGAACTCACGATATCTGACGGTCCCTATTCTCTTGGCCGATTCGATGCCCGAGATTTCCTTCGGACGATCTAATGGCTCTCCATCTCTTCATCCTTCGACAATCTCAATCCTCAAGCTTTGACTAGTCTCCCTGTGTACACAAGGGTTAAAACCCATGCACTTCACCTTGATCAGACGACTGTCGACCCTCTGCGCTCAGATCAAACGTTGGAGATCTGTTCTTCTTCTCTGCGCTTCCTTTATTCACTAGATGTTGATCTAAAGGTCCAGACTCCTCCTTACAACCAAATCAAATGGTTTTTGTTTCTCCTCCTCCTGAGATTTTAGCTTCTTCTGTACTTTGAATATTTAGTCTGCATTCAAAGGTTTCATCCTTTGAACTTTCTCCTGCAAACCCGACTATCTTGGGTCTCTCTTATGCTCTTGCAAGCGTTATCTCTTTTGAGATTTTGGACTTATAATCAGTCCATCACTCATGCATTCCTTGTGTTATCCCTTCTGAGCTTGATCTCCTCGGAGATTCCAATCTCCCATGCACTCTTTGTGCTTCTAGGATTTCATTAAACTCAGGTCCAAAGGATTTCTTGACAAGAAATTATTCTCACCCTCCTAGCGTTCTCCTGGCTCAATGCACACTTTGTATAGCTTCTCCTTACAGAGTGTTTAGTAACTCCATTTCTCCTCGAACTCAACTCAGAGTTCCTTATGTGCACTCTTGGACTTGCTCAATGCCCTCCTGGCAGAGCTCTACACATTTCTCAGTAACTCTGCTTCTTTATGCTTCTTCTTCACAATATCCCCTATAAGTTATTCAATATACTTGAGGTTCCTCTTGCTTTTGTGATTTCTCTGGTGCGCCCTCTTGGCATGTTATTTTCTGATTCCACAGAATTCAGATGCACACTCCTTGCGCTGGCTACAAAACCTCAAATGTTTTGTTGTGCACTCCTTGCACAGCCTAAATAATCCAAAATGATATTATAAAACTCAATGAATATAAAATAAATATATTTCCTACTGGAAATTAAAATTATCACACATCCACAGTATTCATTCATGAAAATACACAAACACACGATATGCAAAAAAATATGCTTTTCTATTATCTCAGTGTGTCTATACAAATGTTTACAAAAACTAGACTGCAACAGAGTCCTAGTTCTCTCAAGTTCTCCTCAGAACTATTATACCTCCTAAGTCTCCTAAGTCTCCTAATACTCTCTCTACCTGAGATCTCTCTCTCAAGTCTCCTTATTACAAAACGAGGGCTCTACGAGCTTATCCTCTTCATCGCCTTAGTTCCATCACTATCTCAGTTATGACACCATACCTCTACGACTACATTCCATAAATGAATGTCTAGACCTGACTGCAATATGGACCTAGTATAGGAAACCATTTAAGGCAACCCTATCCACTACCTGTACAAAGGCATGGCTTGGATTTTACAGCCTTTCAACATGAAAATCCGTATTGAATCATATTTCAAATTTTTAAGAAAAATGGGAGGGTCAGTGCCTCTCCCTTTCTCCATTGCATGTTTGCATGCTGGTGCATTTGCTGAGGTGGAGCGATGCTCCTTCATCAATTTCCATCCCCAAACTCTTCATAGTCTCTACCAACCCTATTGGCTCCACCATACCTTTATGTCCATTGGATTCTATCTCCTCATTGCCTAAGATGTTATTTAGGAATTTCACTTCTGCTTCATGGTTGCAGGTTCCTTTTGCATATTACATGTCATCTCTACAATATTGAGGTTGATCTATTTTTAAAGTAACATTGAATTTGTAAGAAATGTGCATACAAGCAATCTTGTTGGCAAACATCTTGACAAGAATGCTGCCAAACAATTATGCTACAACTTGAACTTTCTTTCTCTGATTTTGTTTTTCCCCGTATATCCCTATTGATGTAACCATGGATTTGATGCCAATATTTAGTGTACTCAACCACCCCTGTACTCACTGGGATGGTGGGGTATTCGAAAATTCCCCAATTTCCCACCAATTCAAACATTAAACATAGCTCTATTAATTTATAACTTTTTATATCATGCTATATGATGAAATACACATGCAATATGCCAATTAGACTCACGAAAAAGAAACTAAAGAATTCATAATTAGATTATGCAAAGTTTTCATCATTATCACACAGAATAATGTACAACATTAATGACATAAATAACCTGAATGCTTATCTTGATAAATTATCATAAACTAGATGCAAATGTTGGATGCTCCACCCAACCATAGGAAATGTTGCACTATTTCTCTCTTCAAAATTCCACTCCTGAGTTGGGGCTATGAGTCAACAAGGATGAAGTATCTCCTATGGCTGGATACATTGCACTCACAGAACCCAATACCCAATATTTTCACAGTGACACAACTCCTACAAAAATTCCAACCACCCAACTCTCTCCCCATCAACTTTCACAACCCAACGAATGGGATCACTTTCTCTACCATATAGTCCCTTAGGAAATCATCATTCCCTCCATGGATCCATCACATTCCATCTAGGAATCTCAAGGCTGGGGGCTCCAAGAAATCCAACTACAATGGATTCAGTCACATCATTGACACATTCTCATGGGAATTTTTCATGTATAAATTCACTGACAAAAAAATTCATCTTTCTTCTATAGGAATGGTAGCTTAGCTCTCATTATAGCTTCCCTTTTCCACCATGGAATAACTTCATAGGATGATGGATAGATTTTTTATACTACTATTTCAAAATAATGGGTCAAATGACACAGAGCGATGTTCATAGAACACAAAATGATGGGATAATGATGTAAAACAAAACAAATAAGGGAATAATTATGGATATCCCCATATCACCACGAGTCTCTCAAGGAAGAAGGAACTTTTCCTTTGGAACACTCCCCGATATTGATATACCCTTTGTACAAATTAATGTAATGTACTTTGGAAAATAATAAAATATCATTATTTTGGATTTGTCCCCCTTGAGCTCCATAATCCCCCTTTCATCCCTCTCTTGTGGAATCATATCCCTCATTCTCTTGTCCTTCTTGATTACAACTAGTAATTTTTATTTTATTTTATTAATAATTTTCAATGTACATATTTACATTGCTTGGCCCTTGGCCATCATGTTTGGGTCTCAATGTTTTTCACTTATATTAATTTTTACATTACAATCCCGAGGATCATAACTAGGGCTCTATAATGTCAAATCAATAGAAGTTATTAACAAAGATCATATGAGAGAAGAAAATGTGACTTTCTTTCATGTAGAAGTTTAATTCCTTAAAGCATCGAGATTCCACTTGGATCAATATACTCTTTTGGCATTTGATCATTTGGCAGAATTTTATAATGAAAAAATACTATATATCACTAAAGCATTGATATGTGTATATATGAAAAATATTTATGTTTCCATATATCACTAATTATAACAACCACATAATTAAAGGTGGTTGAGATACATTAATTGATTCCTTTCTCCACCTTTTTAAACTAGTGGCACTAATCAACATATACCAACCATCTTTGATTATTTGGTTGTGCTAGTTGTATGTTGACATATGGGGAAGGTAAATAGTTTTTTAAGCAAGTTCTATTAACATTAACATAGTATAAAATGTATTACATTAACATCTTTTTGTTTCCTGCCAAAAAACAAGAAAGCAGGACACAAAGAATGCCAAAATACCAGACCCATTGATATCATATTTTGCATATTTAAAGCTAAATATATACCAAAGGTTTAGGACCTCCTGAAAAATAAAACACCTAGAGTCTAGAAATACCAAAAAAAATATAACATAAGGAAACATAACTGCATAACATGACAAAATGTAGATGTTCCAGATGCAACTAGCCTAAAAAAATGATTGGTCATGGCTTGAGGAGCTCAATTTTATGGGAACTAGGAGATCCAGGGAAATCTTCTTGATAAATGGGTTGAAAAATGTTATTGAATGACATCGAGCGCCAACTTTTCCTTCATCCTTTCCATCAATGAGCTTGATTTGGATACCAAAAACCATCCCACTAATGACTTCGAACCTGGATTTGAAAAGAATAAACCTATCCAACAACTTCTCATACTTGGCTCCCTACATCTCCAACAACTGAGATATGAGGGCCTTTGTGAGCTAGTAATGCTCAGTAGCCTTAAAAAAATTGGTATTTATGCTCCTAGAGAAACCAAAGTAAAAAAACCAACCCTAAAATTCTTTTTCAATCTATTCATTGACCACCATCTTTCTCTTATTATGGACAATTTCCTCTTTAATAACTGTAGAAAAATTCACATGGAAGGTCATCTTGGCCTACTTGTCTTCCCTCTCGGATATGGTTACAACAAGGGCGATCACTTTATTATTTTCCCACCTAGAAGTCTTATGTTGTCTTCCTCGTCGTCAATTCGAGCTAGACTTCAAGCCCTTTAAGTTAGCATAACAATCCATGTCACCTAAGGGTGTTGAGCACCAATGTGTATGTACCCAAAGAGTGGTGCTCTCCACAAATCCAAGCAGTGAATCTAAAACAAGCTTCATTGACCCAAAAGGGACCCCACTGAGAATATCTATCTCACCAAATCCTTGAGGAACAAGAATCCCAGAAACTTGTTGGGGAGAAATGAACAACCCAACACACTTTCCAACTAGATTGAATCCAACCCCCTAAGATTTCATTGCAAAGGAATTGATATCCCTAGATAAGGTTGGTGGGATAGTTCAACTCCACAAGAATGCAGTGAACTCCCTTAGACAACCCATTACAAGGAAGAGAGACCCCCGTGAACAGACACCAACCCCTATTGGTATTACCAATAACACCCCATGAAACTAATGATACAATTGTAGTAAGAGTAACCCAGATAAGAAAAATAAGCAATCCTTTAAATTCAACCAAGCCTTACTGATGCTAGACTCTGTTGATTAAGGTTGGTTGTCATTGATGTCAACCCTTGAAGAAAGCTCCATAGCACAAAGGTTTGGATAATTGACCCAAGATTGTTTGATGTAAATATGACTCATTATTGTTTTTTCATGGTTGATAAGAAGTAAATATGGATGAACTCCAAAGTGGTCCCCTTATGGTGAAATCCCTCACGGGAAGACGCTTTGTGGAGTAAGAGAACCCATGC
>SNQJ01S0068530.1:70989-101937 GCA_010110895.2 Picea sitchensis | reverse complement strand
GTAGATTGGAATGTCTTTAATATCTTGAAGCAGGGGAATCTTGAAACAAATATTTTTCAATTCATTAAGAATGTCAAATTCCAGTTGGGTGGTAGGTTTCTCGATTACCAATCGGTCTGGATAAGGAGGGACCTTCATAATTTGTGAATGATCATTTTGGGGAAGCTTGAATTCTTGATTCTTCGGGATAATAACATCTTCCCACCTAGTGTCATCCATGGCTTGTTTGGTGGTTTCTTCTTCTTCTTCTTCCTGGATGACTACTAAAGGTCTCTGCCTATCTAGAACTTTTCTCGATCTTAGTTGAATTTCCTATAATGGAATAGGAGTAATAACATATGTCGGGAAGGAATGCATCTCAACATTGTTAAGAGGTTGAGGGGGATTATTATTAGGATTCGGCACTAGCTGTTCCAGTAATAGTGTCGGTTTCAGGGAGCTTTCATTTTGAAATTGTAGCGGTTTTTGTTGTGGGATAGGAGGTAAAGGTGGTGGAACAAAACCTGGAAAAAGTTGTGGAGTGTTTGATGAGAATTGGGGATAAGGATGGTTGTACATAGGGATAGGTGGAGATTAAGGGTTTCCTTGGTTGTGTCCTCCCCTCCATCCTTGAATCCAAGGATGTTGGTACTGAGTAGACTAGTTTTTCCAACCTGGTGATTTCCACTATTGTTGTTGATAATAGGGTGGAACTTGAGACTGTAGATCTGGGTATGTGGGTTGATTCCTAGGCTGCCATGGCCTCCTAGGTGCATAAGAAGTCTCCCCAGGGTTCCCACTCCTATAGATGTCTAATAAACCGAGCAATGATGGACATTTTTCAGTCACATGGTCTTCTATACAGAAGCCACAAACTGAAATGTTATCTAGTGGGCACTCATTTGAGGAATGCTTCCTCCTGCATCTTGGGCAATATATGCTCATTGCTGCATTTTCCTACTCCTGTTTCTTTTTTAGTTTAAGGGTATCCAACTGGGAACCTATTGTGCTTAAGATGTTAGTCTTAAAGTTTTCTAAAATTTTCCCTATCTTTTCTCTTGTGATACCACCTGAACTAATTGGTTTTAAGCTTCTATTGTAAGGGTCCTGAACATTCTTTCCTATTTTGGCTCTACTCCTCTAGTAATTTTTACACATTTCACATATTTTAGCAAATGGTTTATGAAAAATATCACCTGATGCCATCAGGTTAAGCATCTCTGAATATTCTTTTGAAATTCCCTTAATGAAAAGAGCCTTAACTGCATCCTCTGGGAGGTCATGGTATTTTGACTTCTGGGAGATATAACCAAATCTTTCCATATAGTCTTCAATGGTCTCATATTCTAACTATTGGACTTTAAAGATGTCATTACGAGACTCTTTGGTCTTGCAATAGTATTGGTACTTCTTGAGAAATATGTCTTTCATGGCTTCCCAAGACCTAATACTGGATTATCCCAACCCCATGAACCATCTTAGTGCAGAGTCTTTGAGGGTGGCAGGAAAGAGTTTTAATTTCTAGGAATCTTGTATGTAGTTGTAGCACCTACACAATATGTCAAATTCAAATAGGAAGGTGTCTAGACCTTCACTGTTTTTACCATAAAAGGTAGGCAGTGCTGAGAGAGGAATATTCTTCATGTTGACATTTGGAATGGTGTCTAAAATCAAAAATCCGAAGGTAGTTTCGGTTTGGTTTCCAGTTTCTTCTTCCTCCCCATGTCTTACATTTTTATGGTCCTCCTGGTCACCCATATTGGCTTG
Source organism: Picea sitchensis (assembly GCA_010110895.2). Classification (NCBI taxonomy): domain Eukaryota; kingdom Viridiplantae; phylum Streptophyta; class Pinopsida; order Pinales; family Pinaceae; genus Picea; species Picea sitchensis. Next base: position 100,191 of record SNQJ01S0068530.1, on the reverse strand, counting down.
GTTTCCAAAAAGAGAGTACCTAAGTGGTTTTGTCTTTGAAGAAAACAAGGCTTCCCTTTGATCGAAAGGTCTTCCTACGGATTGGATGTCTGGGACTCTACTCGAGCCGGTTGAGACTATTGGTGCCAAAGTTTCTATGTCAATTTGAGAGATGATTATATTGGCTGAACTACCAAACAAAAGATTCACCTATTCAGGGTCTATGATGTCCTTAAAATTATGGCCCCCTAGTGGTGGTGTAAAAGAAAAGGTTGTATTGTTTGGTTCTATGGAAGACTCAAGTGGTCTTGCCTCCTGTCCTGATATGTTCGATGCTTCAATTTCTTGTTCTATAGTGCTCCCTGTGTTAGTCCCTTCAGACACTATTTTAGCTCTTTGGGTTGAGCTAGCTCCTATTTTTCGGTATCGGTCTGCGAATTTTATATGCGGAACATTCCTTCCCCCAAAGAGATCGGAAGGAACCTTGGTTGAAAGGTCTGATTTTGATTTAATGTATCTACCTTGTGGGTCTCTAGGCCTATTCATGAAATAAATAAAAAGCTACCATTTGATTCCTAGGTCTATTTATGAAAGCAAAAAAGAAAAACTAGTATTGGGTTTGGGGGAACCTGCTATAGAAGATGTGCAGGTTCTTACCTTTCGTCTTAAAGTTCCCCTGCCACCAAACTAATGATAAGGTCTAAGGATGATCTAATTCCTAATTACTTCTTAACTTAAGACAACTCCCCAGCAACGGTGCCAAAATGTTAGGTGATTTATATGTACTAAAAAAGACACTAAACTACCCTCAATTAAATTGTCAACCCAGGGTAAGTAAAATTACAGTTGTAGAAAAATATATGCCAAAGGTAAAAGGTTGGTAGGAGTATAGTCTAACTAAGGAAAGCAGTTATCTAGGGATATTTTTGTTCTAAGACTTTTGCGACCATTGTTTTGATGAGAGAGTTCTTTCGGATTCATCGCATAGGTTTTTTTATTTTCGACGTTTCGGACCAAACTAGTGTGGTCCATCATCAGGAAAGTGTTTGTGAGTAGATTATCTAGGGATAATCTACTCAAGAAAACATATCTAATGAACAAACCCTACTAGGCAAAATGAAAACTAGGTGACCTAAGAAATTTTGGGTCAAGGACTGATGGATAGTTCCTAAGAAAGCAAGTAAAAACACTATTCAAAGAAAACTAGTTCATGAAAATAAGAAAAGGTAAACTACTAAGCATACTAAGCAAATGATGAAAGAAAACTACTTTTAACTTGCCAACCTACATTCAATTAGCAACTACCCTATGAAAGCAATTAAATAAACAAGTAAGCAAAAGAACCTATCTAACCTATTAAAGAATATAGACAAGTAAGCAAAGACACCTAACTAACCTACTAAAGAAAAAGACAAGTAAGAAAAGACAACTATCTATCCTACTAAAGAAAAGGGACAAGTAAGCAAAGACTTCTTATTGAACAACTAGCTAGCCTAAGAGGCAAGTGGACTAAATGCCTAATGGAAAACTATTTCTCTTGCATGAAAGGAAATTTAAATGCTCAGTGCAATGCCTGAAAGGAAACATATTCTATTGAAAGCATGAAAGACTACCAACTAAACTTATGAAAACATGAAAACTATCTCTTCTACTCTACAAAAGCAAGAAACTATCTTTAATCTATGAAACACTCAAACATAATTTTGTTGGTTGTGTGAATGTCTTCGGTTATGATGGATGATATCTCAATGACACTTGAGAACAAAGGACATTTCTAATGGTATAAGCTCAATACTAATTTCAATGGAAAAATGAAAGGTGTGAAGTAAACAGTCCAATGAAAACTTAGCCATGATAAAAGTAATGTTAAATACCCTGCATAATCATGTATAAACCATTAACATCATAATGATATCACCATTATCTAACTAAGGAATTTAATTTCATTTTAATCTATGAAAGGAAATTGCGTGAAATAAAACTATGCTATGTCTATTTTAATCATTCAAGCTATAATAAGAAAATGAATTAAAAACAGAGATTAGATTATTCTTATTAAAAACTAAATTGACAATTAACCAACAACTAAACAAATGAAATCTATCTAAAACTAAGACAAGCAAACTATGATTAAGAACTATAACTAAATCTATCCATCCATCAAAAATCCCTATCAAATGAAACCCAAATAGAGCTTTGTTTTATTCTAAAAACAACTATGTTTTAAACTTGACTGTAATATCATAAATCAAAGTGTAATCTGATATCTAGATGCATATGGGGTTAGTGTAGAGACTTGCAAGTCTATTCCTAGCCTACAAAACTAATTCATGCTAACATAATCCATCACACTAACCTGCAAAAGAACAATAAAACAATTAAATCACAACTAGCTAATTAAAACATAAAACATGCATGTACAGGAAATAAAAGACAATTTAAATTATGAAATTTATAAACAACACACTGATCATCACCAGACTGTTGGTGGGCCCCCCAGCAATTCATGTCTACCCTCTACAAGCACACCATGAACTTCAACGGGCCGAATTCACCATGAAAATTAAAAACGCAGTTCTGACCCTATTCTGGCAATGTGAAAGATAAAAAAAACAGAGTACAATGAGTTTATCTCCAATCTGATGGATATTCTACTTGCTTAACAATCTAATTATCATCCTAGTAGTATTTATAGGTTTACAACCCAAGTGGTTTACCACAGGAGGGTCGAACCACCTCTAAATTCGGCAAATTACAATAAATGTGGCCATAACTAACAAAACAGAAGAAGTCAATAATCACCCTCTTTGGACAATTGAAATCGAGTTGTCTTGAGCTTAGTAGCTAGAGGGGGCGATGAAAAACAAAACCCATGTGCCTGATTTGTCCACCATTGGACGCCAATACCATAACTGCCAACTCGCCTTGCGTTTTTGTGCAATACTGGGTGTTGGAATGAGTGTCGGATCTAGTACCGGAACGAGTGTTGGATCAAGTGCCAGATCAAGTGTTGGACCAAGAAACATGGTGTGTTTTTCCCTGTAATAGCAGAAAAGCATGAATTAACTGTTGGAAGCATAAAAACATGATAAATTAAACTTGATTGAATCACAAAACATGAATTATACGTACCTCATGCTGATTATACCATTTTATCATAAAATTCTTCAAAAAGCTCCTCTGAAAGATAAAAAATGCATATGTACATATGGAAAAAAGTGTATAATAACGTCATGAAAATGATCATATCTTGGGCCCAACACTATGACTCATCAATACGTACCAACATCATCAACTATACACCTCATGTATGTGTCAACTCATCAACTACTTGTCTCAACCATGTACTCAACATGTACCTCAACCAAAAGGCCTCATAAATTTCATCATACAAATCTAATTTGTAGCTCTATAATATACCTGGTATATATGATCACATTCCTGCAAACCTTCCTTAACTTTAACAACAAGAGACTAGCATTTTCATCAAACTTTTCTTTAGTCTCACATGCCTGGTTTTGGATTAGTCAACAACCCTAAATTGAAGTAATCATAACTTTGAACCTGTAATGTATAAAGATCTGAAACTGATACACAATTTTCTTCAATGTGTTATATGCAATTTTTGCAGGTTTCACTACTTGGAACCTCTCAGAAAAGAAGTTATAGAAAAAATGGCATACCTTGTTGAATTCTGGCTTATTCTAGAGAGAGACCTTGTAGAGAATTCCCCACATGGAATATTTGTTGAATTGATATGAAACTATTACATAGCATACTAAAGACTATACCCTAACCAACACATTTTGTTTCACTGAATTTGGATCTGTTATGAAGAAGTTATGATGTTTTTACCCGAAACATCTATTTTTGACTAGTTTTAGGACTAGCCACAAACCCTATTTTCCAGGGAGTGTAACTCCAAAAATAAAATGACCCACAAGCTGAATTTTTTTCCAAAGATACTTGGATATGTTTTCTCAATGGAATATAAATTTCACGGTTTGAATCATTATAGAAAAAAAGTTATAGCGAAAATGGTGAGATGCCATGTAAATAACATACCTTAGAAAGCACCATCAAAAGAATTTATCCTTCCTTGCATTTTGGCTTTATTTTCTTCACCTTCCCTCAGAAATTTGGCTTAGATATCCTTGGTTACCTCATGCATGTATAGATATTCAATATACACAAGTGTGATTAAAATGAGAGAGTCTTTCCTCTTATTTATACTCTCCATGTAGCTTCCTTAAAAACATCTTCTAGGTCACTTTGCCCACTTCCCTTATTTTAGGGTTAACCCACTTCTAATTTCTCCATTAAATTTATTATTGAAATCATTTATTTGTATTCATTTTGAATTATAATACAATCATCACTTCACTTTATTATTTACCTTTTAAAATCTCTTAAACCACTTTGACTAATTTGACCTTTTGGGGCTTCTAGATGACATATGAGGGTCCTCCAACTTCATAACATCGTAACTCTCAAACTATGAGGAGTTATGTGAAATTCCACATATCAACAGAAATGGAATGACATGTACTATACATATAGAATAGTATTACCTTCAAATATATCAAAAATCATACCATTATCCATCAAACAATCTTGGGTCCATTACCCAATCATGGGTTCTCCAACTTCACATGGTCATCACTCTCTAACTGTAAGGAGTTACGTGATGTTCTACATACCACCGGAATTGGCATGAAAAGAACTATCCATCTAGGATATTTTCCCTGAAAAATTCACTTTCCTTCATCTCATTATTTCACAATTAAGCATGGGTTCTCTTACTCCGCAAAGCGTCTTCCCGTGAGGGATTTCACCATAAGGGGACCACTTTGGAGTTCATCCATATTTACTTCTTATCAACCATGACTAAACAATAATGAGTCATATTTACATCAAACAATATTGGGTCAATTACCCAAACCTTTGTGCTATGGAACTTTCTTCAAGGGTTGACATCAATGACAACCAACCTTAATCAACAGAGTCTAGCATCAGTAAGGCTTGGTTGAATTTAAAGGATTGCTTATTTTTCTTATGTGGGTTACTCTTACTACAATTGTATCATTAGTTTCATGGGGTTTTATTGGTAATACCAATAGGGGTTGGTGTCTGTTCACGGGGGTCTCTCTTCCTTGTAATGGGATGCCTAAGGGAGTTCACTGCATTCTTGTGGAGTTGAACTATCCCACCAACCTTATCTATGGATATCAATTCCTTTGCAATGAAATCTTAGGGGGTTGGATTCAATCTAGTTGGAAAGTGTGTTGGGTTGTTCATTTCTCTCCAACAAGTTTCTAGGATTCTTGTTCCTCAAGGATTTGGTGAGATAGATATTCTCAGTGGGGTCCCTTTTGGGTCAATGAAGCTTGTTTTAGATTCACTACTTGGATTTGTGGAGAGAACCACTCTTTGGGTACATACACATTGGTGCTCAACACCCTTAGGTGACATGGATTGTTATGCTAACTTAAAGGGCTTGAAGTCTAGCTCGAATGGACGACGGGGAAGACAACATAAGACTTCTAGGTGGGAAAATAATAAAGTGATCACCCTCGTTGTAACCATATCCTAGAGGGAAGACAAGTAGGCCAAGATGACCTTCCATGTGAATTTTTCTACAGTTATTAAAGAGGAAATTGTCCATAAGAAGAGAAAGATGGTGGTCAATGAACAGATTGAAAAAGAATTTTAGGGTTGGTTTTTTTACTTTGGTTTCTCTAGGAGCATAAATACCAAATTTTTTAAGGCTACTGAGAATTACTAGCTCACAAAGGCCCTCATATCTCAGTTGTTGGAGATGTAGGGAGCCAAGTATGAGAAGTTGTTGGATAGGTTTATGCTTTTCAAATCCAAGTTTGAAGTCATTAGTGGGATGGTTTTTGGTATCCAAATCAAGGTCATTGATGGAAAGGATGAAGGAAAAGTTGGCGCTCGATGTCATCCAATAACATTTTTCAACCCATTTATCAACAAGATTTCCCTGGATCTCCTAGTTCCCATAAAATTGAGCTCCTCAAGCCATGACCAATCATTTTTTTAGGCTAGTTGCATCTGGAACATCTACATTTTTTCATGTTATGTAGTTATGTTTCCTTATGTTATATTTTTTTTGGTATTTCTAGACTCTAGGTGTTGTTTTATTTTTCAGGAGGTCCTAAACCTTTGGTATATATTTAGCTTTAAATATGCAAAATATGATATCAATGGGTCTGGTATTTTGGCATTCTTTGTGGCCTGCTTTCCTGTTTTTTGGCAGGAAACAAAAATATGTCAATGTAATACCTTTTATACTATGTTAATGTTAATAGAACTTGCTTAAAAAACTATTTACCTTCCCCATATGTCAACATACAACTAGCACAACCAAATAATCAAAGATGGTTGGTATATGTTGATTAGTGCCACTAGTTTAAAAAGGTGGATAAAGGAATCAATTAATGTATCTCAACCACCTTTAATTATGTGGTTGTTATAATTAGTGATATATGGAAACATAAATATTTTTCATATATATACATATCAATGCTTTAGTGATATATAGTATTTTTTCATTATAAAATTCTGCCAAATGCTCAAATGCCAAAAGAGTAGATTGATCCAAGTGGAATCTCGATGCTTTAAGAAATTAAACTTCTACATGAAAGAAAGTCACATTTTCTTCTCTCATATGATCTTTGTTAATAACTTCTATTGATTTGACATTATAGAGCCCTAGTTATGATCCTCAGGATTGTAATGTAAAAATTAATGTAAGTGAAAAACATTGAGACCCAAACATGATGGCCAAGGGCCAAGCAATGTAAATATGTACATTGAAAATTATTAATAAAATAAAATAAAAATTACTAGTTGTAATCAATAAGGACAAGAGAATGAGGGATATGATTCCACAAGAGAGGGATGAAAGGGGGATTAGGGAGCTCAAGGGGGACAAATCCAAAATAATGATATTTTATTATTTTCCAAAGTACATTACATTAATTTGTACAAAAGGTATATCAATATCGGGGATTGTTCCAAAGGAAAAGTTCCTTCTTCCTTGAGAGACTCGCGGTGATATGGGGACATCCATAATTATTCCCTTATTTGTTTTGTTTTACATCGTTATCCCATAATTTTGTGTTCTATGAACATCGCTCTGTGTCATTTGACCCATTATTTTGAACTAGTAGTATAAAAATCTATCCATCATCCTATGAAGTTATTCCATGGTGGAAAAGGGAATCTATAATGAGAGCTAAGCTACCATTCCTATAGAAGAAAGATGAAATTTTTTGTCAGTGAATTTATATGTGAAAATTTCCCATGAGAATGTGTCAATGATGTGACTGACTCCATTATAGTTGGATTTCTTGGAGCCCCCAACCTTGATATTCCTAGATGGAATGTGATGGATCCATGGAGGGAATGATGACTTCCTAAGGGACTATATGGTAGAGAAAGTGATCCCATTCGTTGGGTTGTGAAAGTTGATGGGGAGAGAGTTGGGTGGTTGGAATTTGTGTAGGAGTCGTGTCACTGTGAAAATATTGGGTATTGGGTTCTGTGAGTGCAATGTATCCATCCATAGGAGATACTTCATCCTTGTTGACTCATAGCCCCAACTCGGGAGTGGAATTTTGAAGAGAGAAATAGTCCAACATTTCCTATGGTTGGGTGGAGCATCCAACATTTGCATCTAGTTCTATGATAATTTATCAAGATAAGCATTCAGGTTATTTATGTCATTAATGTTGTACATTATTCTGTGTGATAATGATGAAAAAATTGCATAATCTAATTATGAATTATTTAGTTTCTTTTTCGTGAGTCTAATTGGCATATTGCATGTGTATTTCATCATATAGCATGATATAAAAAGTTATAAAGTAATAGAGCTATGTTTAATGTTTGAATTGGTGGGAAATTGGGGAATTTTCGAATACCCCATCATCCCAGTGAGTACAGGGGTGGTTGAGTACACTAAATGTTGGCATCGAATCCATGGTTACATCAATAGGGATATACGGGGAAAAACAAAATCAAAGAAATAAAGTTCAAGTTGTAGCATAATTGTTTGGCAGAATTCTTGTCAAGATGTTTGCCAACAAGATTGCTTATATGCACATTTCTTACAAATTCAATGTTACTTTAAAAATAGATCAAGCTCAATATTGCAGAGAGGACATGGAATATGCACAAGGAACCTGCAACCATGAAGGAGAAGTGAAATTCCTAAATAACATCTTAGGCAATGAGGAGATAGAATCCAATGGACATAAAGGTATGGTGGAGCCAATAGGGTTGGTAGAGACTATGAAGAGTTTGGGGATGGAAATTGATGCAGGAGCATCGCTCCACCTCAGCAAATGCACTAGCACGCAGACATGCAATGGAGAAAGGGAGAGGCACTGACCCTCCCATTTTTCTTAAAAATTTGAAATATGATTCAATACGGATTTTCATGTTGAAAGGCTTTAAAATACAAGCCATGCCTTTGTACAGGTAGTGGATAGGGTTGCCTTAAATGGTTGCCTATAGTAGGTCCATATCACAGTCAGGTCTGGACATTCATTTATGGAATGTAGTCGTAGAGGTATGGTGTCATAACTGAGATAATGATGGAACTTAGGCGATGAAGAGGATAAGCTCGTAGAGCCCTCATTTTGTAATAAGGAGACTTGAGAGAGAGATCTCGGGTAGAGAGAATCTTAGGAGACTTGGGAGAGTTAGGAGGTATAATAGTTTTGAGGAGAACTTGAGAGAACTAGGACTCTGTTGCAGTCGAGTTTTTGTAAACATTTGTATAGACACACTGAGATAATAGAAAAGCATATTTTTTTTCATATCGTGTGTTTGTGTATTTTCATGAATGAATACTGAGTTTAATGAAATCCCAGAAGCGCAAAGAGTGCGTGGGAGATTGGAATCTCCGAGGAGATCAAGCTCAGAAGGGATAACATAAGGAATGCATGAGTGATGGACTGATTATAAGTCCAAAATCTCAAAAGAGATAACGCTTGCAAGAGCATAAGAGAGACCCAAGATAGTCGGGTTTGCAGGAGAAAGTTCAAAGGATGAAACCTTTGAATGCAGACTAAATATTCAAAGTACAGAAGAAGCTAAAATCTCAAGAGGAGGAGAAACAACAACCATTAAATTTGGTTGTAAGGAGGAGTCTAGACCTTTAGATCAACGTCTAGCGAATAGAGGAAGCGCAGAGAAGAAGAATAGATCTCCAACGTTTGATCTGAGCGCAGAGGGTCAACAGTCGTCTGATCAAGGTGAAGTGCATGGGTTTTAACCCTTGTGTATACAGTGAGACTAGTCAAAGATTGAGGATTGAGATTGTCGAAGGATGAAGAGCTGGAGAGCCATTAGATCGTCCGAAGGAAATCTCGGGCATCGAATCAGCCAAGAGAATCGAGACCGTTAGATATCGTGAGTTCAAGAGGAGGAAAGTTTGAGAATTGAAACTCTCGAAGTGCGAATAATCGAAGAGTTGAGAGTCGTCGATCTGCGAGGGGACACTTGTCAACAAATTGCAAGCTTTGGGAAAATTGTATTGAACCTCTAAGTTGAGATTTGATATTCGTGAAGCTCGAAGAGCTAAAGAAGATCTAAGTCGTCAGATAACCCAAAGTGAATTTGAGTCATTGGACCAGGAGAGAAGATGTGGTGAATATCTTAGCACTCCGGGTAACGTTATGGAGTGATTTATAGTCGTCAGATGCAGGGGAGACATGGATCAAATCCATGTACTCCGAGTAAAGTCCCGAAGTAAACCTTAGTCATTGATCTGAAAAGGACACGCATCAGTGGATTATAGCCTCCAGGTAGAAGTCATTAGAGGAAGGCAATGTTTGACGTTTAAGATTTTCAAAGCTCATAAATCCAAAATGACGAGAGTCGTCGATATGAAGGTGGACACGTGGCAGAAGATATAGAACTCTAGAAGAAAAGAAGAGGAGAAAAAGGTATGAAATCCCAGAGAACATTTCAATCGTTGATCGAGGAGGGAATTGTATGACCATTGATCTGGTTGAGGAGACCAAAGTCTCAAAGCGGGAGTACAATCGTTGATTGGGGAGGATACGTGTCAGCAGATCTTCCACTCCAAAAGATAACCAGTCAGCAGTAGTGAGGATTTAAGAACTGAAACTCCCCAAGGCTGAACTCACGGAGGAGATCCTAAATGTAGGTTCAGGGAGACAGCTGGCAAAAGATCATTAACTCCGTAAGATTGGATTATGGAGAGTCACGAGGTTTGTGATTTCAAACGCCTGAATCCCAAATTCATAAAGGTGATCTTGATCGTTGATCGAGAGGGGGAATATCTGGTTTGTAGATGTGAAAGGAACATATCTGAGCCATCGGTACACATAAGATCATCAAGATCACGAGATCGATGATCCCATAGCATATTGGGGACAGGAGTTGCGCAAACTTTAAATGTCATAACTTGAGGACACATGTGAAGAAAGGGGATTAGATAGTAGTCGTTGATCACAGATCATCGCCAAAAGTGAGAAATCGATGGATGGGAAGGATTGTGGGTCTCGGACATGCTCGGATGTTAATTTTCCTTGAGCAGGCCACAATTAGAACAACGACATTCACAAATGGATACATGGAATCACAAGGAGGATTATGAGGTGAAAAGTGGGTTGGTTTGAAACCACTCTTGTCACGCCCGCAATTGTGCATTGGCACTAGGACACGAACCAGGGTCATATGAAGGAGGGGTTAACGCCAAAGGGGCTTACGTATGAACTAGTTTTTTGGGATCATGCGGTAATTAGCCCGCGGGTCTGATAGAACTGCACACAGAAGGAAAAAGGGACCTATCTATATTTGATTTGGATTCAAGGAGGAACTTGAGGAGTTGATCCAACTCTACAGTTAGAAAGATCCTACACCGAGAGTTCACAGAACCCCAGGAGGGTAGGGGGGCTGCATTAGGTGGTATAAGAGCACAGATTATTTATTTCTAGAATGGAGAGCAGAGAAAGGATATACTCTGATACACACCATCAAGTGGTATCATATCTTGAATTTTCATCTGTATATTTCAGGCGAAAGAGAAAGAGGGGGAGTTCATTACTTTTTTTGCAGATAGAAGACAAGGGAGACGGTGAAAGGAAATGACCTGATAACATCAGGTGGTATCAAAAACAATAATTTTCCTGTATTCAATAGGTGAAGGAAGAAAGGTATTGATTCTCTTTGAGGAGATTGTTGCATACGCACAACAGTAAAAATTTAAACATCCAGGTGAGATATAAAAGAAGATGGAGATGCTCTCAGATGTAGATTGATATGTAGGCTTGCCAGGAGGGCAGGTAGAAGGTAGAAATGGTTATTGAAGGCCATGAGAATGGTTAAAGAGAAGGCCACAAGAAGAAATGAAATCCAGAGATGGATCTGGAGCTCGTTGAAATAAGAGAGAGGATGGAGCATCTGACATTAAAAATGCAGCGAGATGCTAAAGTGCAGTGGGTGTATGAGTGGACCATGAAGAAGAAGGTGAAGTGGAAAGTCAAGAGATTGGAAAGGTGGTTGAGGTATTTCAAAAGCCTCAGAGATGAAGAGGAATTGGTTTGCATCTGTGGACCATAAACTGGAAGGAACCTCAATGATGAAAAGGAGGTGAGATCAGATGAAGATTTCATAAACTATCAGGATGGCAGAGATGAATTTTAAAATTTCTAGGTGGGCAATGAAATGCGATCATTGGAGGATCTCATAGACTATTAGGAGGACAACAGTGGAAATTCATATTTCCAGGTGGGCAATGATATGATATTAGCAGAGGATTTCATAAACCGCTAGGTGGGCAATGCAAAGAGATTAGTGGAAGTTATCGTATACTTCCATAGGAGCAGCGTTGAAGGTTCAAATTTCCTGGTGGGAAATGAGATGGGATCAGTTGATCTCATAGACTATCAGGTGGGCAGAAGAGAAGTCCCAGATTGCTAGGTGGGCAGGGGGGAAGAGATGAGATTATCTTAGAGTCTCATGGACTCTATTGAGAATTCATATCAGCGAGGAGTGTTGATGGATAAAGATTCACATGGATTTGAAGACCATGTGAATGAAGATGATGATAATTTAAATACTCTCACCATCCAAGATGATAATCAAAGGAGCATTCTGATTATTGGGGGCATTCGGATATTCCTACTAGATAGCCCAGTTGAGGCCAGAGCATGTGTTGCAGATGCAATAGTAGGAGAAGGATAGCTAGTGGTGATCGTCATGATGATGGAGCATATATCAGAAGTTTCCCAAGGAGAAGAGGAAGAAATGGATTAGACAGTGATGTCTACCCCAGCAGAAGGAGAAGAGCATTCAGAAGAATGGCTCAAAATTTTCAGCCAGGAAGATGAAACAGAGATGACTGCAGCGTTGGAGCCTGCAGCAGAAAGAGAAACAAACAACATAGACCTTGTTGATTTGTATGCAAAATTGGAATCCCTAGAGATAAGAGTAATGGTGCAAAGCAATCAAATCCATCAGATTAGATTGGAGACAGATAGAGGAGCATACCATCCAAAGGAGCAACTGGAAGAAGTTGGACTTGAACCAATGCAAGAGTAGGTGGTAGAAGCCAGAGACAACATGTGATATCAAGTCGATCAACCCACTAATAAGGAAGAGTTGCAGCCGAGAAGACTGCATAAGAAGACTCACCCACTGGATCAGCTGGACAAAGTGATAGATGAGATCAGGAAGTTGATATTGAGGTCAGCGCAAGAAGCAGTCAGCAAAGAGAAGCTGACCAGAGGAGAGCCTGCCATAGTACCCAGAAAGAAGAAAAGGAATATGCAGCAGGAATGATGGCATAGTTGGACATGAGCAAGAGGACAGCTCCAGAAAAGAGTTTGGGATCCAACAGAATTTCAACACTGGAGAAGAGGAGTTCATGAGAAGGAGATCATGAGCAGGACCTCATGTTTTCCCTAGCAGTGGAGTATGATGCAGGAGAATTGCTCCACCTCAGAAAATGCACCAGCATGTAGACACGCAATGGAGAAAGGGAGAGGCACCGACCCTCCCATTTTTCTTAAAAAATTGAAATATGATTCAATACGGATTTTTGTGTTGAAAGGATGTAAAAGCTAGACCATGCCTTTGTACAGGTAGTGGATAGGGTTGCCTTAAATGGTTGTCTATAGCAGGTCCCAATCATAGTTAGGTCTGGACATTCATTTATGGAATTTAGCCGTAGAGGTATGGTGCCATAATTAAGACAATGATGGCACTAAGGCGGTGAAGAGGATAAGCTTGTAGAGCCCTTGTTTTGTAATAAGGAGACTTGAGAGAGATATCTCGAGTAGAGAGAGTCTTAGGAGACTTAGGAGGTAGAATAGTTCTAAGGAGAACTTGAGAGAACTAGAACTCTGTTGCATTCCAGTTTTTGTAAACATCTATATAGACACACAGAGATAATATAAAAGTAGTTTTTCCTTCATATCGTATGTTTGTGTATTTTCATGAATGAATGTTGTGGATGTGTCATAAGTTTCATTTGCAGTAGGAAATAGATTTATTTTATCTTCATTGAGTTTTATAATATCATTCTCGATTCTTTAGGCTGTGCAAGGAGTGCACAAAAAAACAGTTGAGGTTATGTAGCCAGCGCAAGGAGTGTGCATCTGAATTTTTTGGAATCAGAAAAGAACGTTCCAGAAGGGCGCACCAGAGTGATCACAAACTCAAGAGGAACCTCAAGGCTATTGAATACCTTAGAGGGGAGGTTGTGAAGATAAATCACAAAGAAGCAGAGTTACTAAGAACTTTGTAGAGCTCTGCTAGGAGGGCATCGAGCGAGTGTAAGAGTGCACAGAAGGAACTCTAAGTTGAGTTCAGGGAGAAACAAAGTTACTGAACACTCTATAAGGAGAATCTCTGCAAAGTGTGCATCGAGCCAAGAGAACGCCGGGAGGTCGAGAATAATCTATTGTCAAGAAATCCTTCGAATCTGAGTTTAAAGAAACCCCAGAAGCACAAAGAGTGCGTGGGAGATTGAAATATTCGAGGAGACCAAGATCAGAAGGGATAACACAAGGAATGTGTGAGTGATGGACTTATTCTAATTCCAAAAGCTCATAAGAGATAATTTTTGCAAGAGTGTAAGCAAGACCCAATATAGTTGAGTTCATAGGAGAAAGTTCAAATTCCAAAACATTTGAATGCGGACTAAATATTCAAAGGACAGAAGAAGCCGAAAGCTCAGGAGGAGGAGCGACAAAAACCATCAAATTTCATTGTAAGGAGGATTCTAGATCGTTAGATCAACGTCCAACGAATAGAGGAAGAGCAAAGAATAAGAATAGATCTCCAGCGTTGGATCTGAGCGCAGAGGGTCGATAGTCGTTTGATCAAGGTGAAGTGCACAAGTTTTAACCCTTGTGTACATAGGGAGACTGGTCAAAGATTAAAGATTGAGATTTTCAAAGGCCAAAGAGCCAAAGTATAATCTCAACCATTCGATTATTCCAAGGATATCTAAGTTGTTAGATCGTTCGAAGGAAATCTCAAGCATCAGATCGGCCAAGAGAATCTGGACCGTCAGATATCATGAGTTCTAGAGGAGGCAAGTTTGAGACTTGAAACTCTCGAAGCGCAAATAGTTGAAGAGTCAAGAGTCATCGATCTGCGAGGGGACACTTGTCAACAGATCACAAGCTCTAGTAAAATTGTATTGAACCTCTAAGTTGAGATTTGAGATTCGTGAAGCCTGAAGATCCCAAGANATCTGAGCCATCAGATCAGGAAAGGAGATGTGGAAAATATCTAAGCACTCTGGATAAAGTTCTGGAGTGATTTATAGCTGTCATATGAAGGGGAGGTGTGGAAGAAATCCATGTACTCTGGGTAAAGTCTTGAAGTAAACCTTGGTCGTTGATCTAAAGAGGACATGCTTCAGTCGATTATAGCCTCCGAATAGAAGTCATTGGAGGAAGGCGAGGTTTGACATTTGAGATTTCTAAAGCCTGAAAATCCAAAACGATGAGATTCGTCGATGTGAAGGTGGACACGTGGCAGCAGATCTAGAAATTCGAAAGAAAATCAGAGGAAAAGGTCTGAAATCATGGATAATATTTTGATTGTCGATCAAGGAGGGAATCGTAGGACCATTGATCTGGTTGAGGAGACCAAAGTCCCGAAGCAGGAGTACAACCGTTGATTAGGGAGGATACGTGTCAGCATATCTTCCACTCCAAAAGATAACCAGTTGGCAGTGGCAAGGATTGGAGAACTGAAAGTCCCAAAGGCCGGACTTGCGGAGGAGATCCTGACTGTACGTTTAGGGAGACAAATGGAAACAGATCATTAACTCTGGAATATTGGAGTACAGAGAGTAGCAAGTGTTTTGCCTCTTTTGTAAATGATGATATGTTCGACAATAGATGCAATACAAAAGAGGGAATGATACGATGTGACTGGAGATGCAATTTGAGGTTCAGAGGGAATGCGAATTATTTTCACTGCACTCCCACAACATCATTTACCCAAGATTTTGATGCGATGTTTGACAATAGAGGGATCAAGGCTAGGCATCTCTGTGTATGACTAGGCAAAAATATCCCGGTACTCTTGGAAGAGGGTTTTATAGGCAGCGATTTCTTGAGGAGTGCATGTGGCGCAAATGGTGATTTCCTCAAGGACTCCATTTTGGATGGAAATATCGATTTTGATGGTAGGGGAAATGTTGGCCATATTGCCTTCTTCAAAAGAATCAAGGACAGGGATGGGGTTGTTGAACCAGTCGATATGCTCTGATGGGATAAAATCCTTGGTTTCAACTGCGTATATGGGGTGTTGGTTAGGAAGCGTGAAGGATTCCTGTGGAAAGAAGAGCGTTCGATGGTGTAGCGCATCTCATAGGTAGTCAGGGGTGTTTAATTCTTTGAGTATGTCCTCGTCACAGTGGAATTGGCGGGAATACAAGGGGTCGTAAAGAGTGATATCGATGACTGTTACCATGTGGTTGTCCTGTGATGAAGAAGCGGGGGGAATGACATAATTATATTGTGAGGGTTTGCTCGACATAAACCAAATATCGAGGTACTAAGGAGTACTAGTGGTGGTTGGGCATAAAATTTCCATGGGGAAATGAACAGGAGAATTGGGGGGATTTGGGGGTAAATACTCGTATAATTCATCCAAGAACCACAGAGGAATAGGGAGTGCTTCTGGTTCAGGAGAAACAATATGAAAAATCTCTAGTGATGATGTAAGGTTAGTCATCGATTCTATAGGCGGTACAGGGGTTTGAATCAAGGTCATTTGGCGTTGCCTATATTCAATGATCATAGGACATTGATATGTAAAATGATCTAAGGATTCACATAGAGAGCAAGCGCACCTCATGCGTTCGTTGACTGAAGTTGTGACATAGTGGATGTCAGTGATATTTGGTGGGGATGATGTAGTTGGACTAGGTTCGTGCTGGAAGCTCTGCCATACTACGACTAATGTCTGTCGGAATTGAGGTAGTGTTGGGAAATGGTGTGTATAATGGCCATATTCTGAACATATGGTGCAAACGAATTTGGTCTGCATCCCTTTGCTACTTTCGTTAGGGGAGGTAGCAACAGTACTTGCTACAGTGATGAATGGTGATGGTGTTTGATTGAGTTCAATTAGGTTACATAACTCGGGTAGAGATGGGCATTTGTTGGTTGGGTGTCTGTCTTTATCACAAAGTGCGCAAGGAGGTTGGACACGTGGGGGAAGTGGAGCAGTGGGATTTTTCTTATTTCTCCTGCCCACAGCAGTGGCAGGGAGGTTAGTGAGTGGGGGTGTAGGGGGTATGGTGGGAGTGAGATTGGGAATCATCATTGGGATTCCTTCTGTTTGGGGGGGAAGGGATGGTTGAGGAACCATATCTGGTGGATGTAAATACCAAATTAGGATTGCCAACACCATATTAGGGAGAGTAAGCATTGCAACTACTTGGAAAGAATGTACGCCTAATGGAGGGTAAAATAAGGGGATTTGAGTAATGGCTCGGGGAACTATTTCCCAAACTGGGATATGGCCTTGGGGAGAGGTGAAATCATGAACTGGTGGAGTCGATGAGTTCACAAGAGGCTCGTGAGGGAGGAGCTCTATGACTAGTGGGACATCAGATATGATAGAAGCCTCCCTGGGAGAAAGGGTATCATCCATGTCAGTTCCTTTGGACGATATGACGCATACCTAATTGGAAGGATTAAGGAGCGGTGGTGAACCATGGTAGGTTCCTAACAATGATGGGTCTTTGAAAATTCTGGGGGCCATTTCGATGAGTGGGTATGTGTCATGATTCATATGGATGAGAGGGAAAATGTTATCGATGTTGGCAGAAGGGTTAGGCTCATAATGTGAAACTTGGTCAATGGTAATGATCTTCCCGTTATGGGGGAACATCATGGTTCAAAAGACAAAAGAGGAAATTTCCTTCATAGCGTACATGTAGTTATGACCAAACAAGATATTGTAATCAAGTGGGGCATCGATAACTTCAATGTCAATAAGAATGGTCTTGCCCCCGAGTTCTACAGGGAAATTTTGGAAGAGCCCTTCAGGAGAAGATGGTCGCCCATCATAAGCTCTTAAGGTAATGGCAGATGGTATGAGTTCGTGGGAACCAAGTTTATTCCATACAGACTTGGACATGATGCATGTGGATGCGCCTTCATCGATGATGCACCGATGAACTGTAATGTTCTGAATTTTCACTGGGATTTGAAAAGCCATTAGAGAGGGGAGGTGAGGTTCTTCGTTGTCGAGATCAAATGTGATGAGCTAGGTATTTGTGGGGTCTACTATCCCTAAGGCAGAAAGTGATGATTTTTGCTGAGTGGGACAAGTTTGAAGTACTTCTAAGACTGACATGGCAGCCGGGGACTGTGCTAAGTCATCGACCAAACTGTAATTATGAGCCGCCCTAGCCTGCAGGTTGTGGACATTCCTGCGCAATGGGATGTGACGGATGCGAAGAGGTGTGTCCGTGTTAGGGCGAGGAATCACCAACGGGGGTCCCTTTGGTGTTGGGATTGTTTCTGGGGGAATGGGAGGAGACTTAGTGGGTGTACGATATTGACGACTAGGTGTCTGTAGAAGGACTTCTTACTCACTAGTGAGGAGGATAGTGCAATCTGTGGGATTGTTTGGGTTGAGATATTGTCCCAACTGTGGTGGGGTCGGTTGCATGTCCTACTGGGTGTTCATCACACCTTGGTGTGGAATGGGATTCTGCAACACGGTTGGGGAAGGTTGTTCGACGTATTGTTGTGGGGCATGTTGAGGGGAAGGCAGTGTTGGAGGATGTGGTACACTTCCTGAGTCTTTTATTCATTTAAAATCAACGATTTGGGGGAAATGATGAGTATAATGACCAAACTCACCGCAAAGGGCACAAGGGAAGTTGGTTCAAAGATTATTATTATTTTTCTGTTGACGCCTGTTGTTATTGCCCCATGGGGGTTTTGATTCCCTTGATTCTGGTTTCCCCCAGTAGGTTGGTTCTGTTGGGGGTGATTCCCGCCTTGACCTAGGTTGTTATTGTTCCTGTTTTTTCATTTCTTTTTGGCATTATTCGACTGATGGGTTGGATTTTCCGTATTCAACTGTTCAAAATTTTGATATTGTTGAATGGGAGAGGTTTGAACAAAATTCACCCCAGCGTGAGGGTGTGGGGGAGCCATGGGTTGTGGAGGACCAGGGAATGGAAATTATGTATTTTGTGGGGGTAATGATCCGTAAGGTACATAGGAAGGTGTGGCAATTTTGCTGGTACTTAGAGTATAAGCTGAGGTAGAGGGAGTACCAGAAATTGTTTACATTGGTGGGTGTATTATGGGTGCCAGTGGTGGCCCACTGATGGGTGGAGGAAGGGCAATAGGGTATGGTTTTTGATAAGGGGGTGGGGAATAATAAGGTGTTCCTCCATATGCCAACAGATATTGAGGTGTGCCATACATTGGTGGTTGTTGGGGTTGTGGACTGTGGTGTGTGGTATTACCAATCAATCTGTCTGCTGAGTGAGACATCATGGGTTTGTCTTGGCCAAATCGCATGGGTTTTGGGAGATCAGGAAGTACTGTGTACAAGTACCCTAATTGTGAATAGATGAGGTCATACTATTGAGCCTTACTGATGGCTTCCTCTTTTGATTGAGGGAAGGTGGAAGCCACATCTTTACCGAGGAGAGAGACAAGTGATCTGAGAAACTAATCAAGACATTGTTGTTTGGTGGTTTCTACTTTGCACAAACTACGTCGTCGACTCCACTTGTGTATGTGATCAGCGATATGTGTGGCTAAGGTTTGTTTGAAATTAGATAGTAGTTCAAGACCATTGTCATGGCATATTGGTAATTGGAAGAAGGTCAAAAATGCTTTGGCCAAGGACTCGAAGGTCACATGGGACCTTGCCTTTTCGTCTACATACCATTTGGCTGATAGGCCAGTGAGTGTGCATTGAAATAATCGTAGTCGGATGGAATCATCCATAATGTTGTTGGAAGAGAACCATAAGTGGAAAGTCATGACATGGTTGGCAGGGTCGTCCCCTGCCTTTCCTTCAAACTTGGGGATGTCTAAAGGTATTTTTGTGGGCATTGCGGGCCATGTTGGGTCATGCAATATAGGATCATTTGTGATTTTTCTTAGGTTTGGTATGTTTAGAGAGGCCAAGTATGGCATCTGTAGGGGGGGCAGAGGATTAGTTCCAGCCATGGTGTGAGTGTGTTGTGAACCTGACCCTTGGGGGGGACTAGGTGGGTTTGTACTTCCCCCTTGAGAGGAAGTTGGTCCCCCACTTCCGTGTAAAGGAGAGCGAGTGGACTGTGGACCTTGGGAATTGGACCCAAGTAAGGTGGAACCAAGCAAAGCTAACCCTAAGATAGTGGCACTCATTGGAGTGTGTGAAGGTGGTGTCGATGAGTTGGCAAGACTAGTAACTCCCCCTAGAATAGGAGGGAGATTTAGCAAGAATCTGGAACGATGGGGGTTCTGTGGGTCCCCTATGATGTCCGACTAGCTGAGTGGATGTGTGTGAATTGTGGTGAGAGTAATAAACAAGATCCTTTGTTTGTAATTTTTTGAACTTTACACAATATATATATATCTAAATCAAATGTAATCAGAAATGCATCATACATAAAAATTTTTGATAAAGAAGCATATATGTGGATAAATGGATTTTTCCATGTGGGGAAACAAAGAAAACAAATGCTTGTTTCCTAAAAAGACATAATATCCTTCCTCTCAAAATAGCACTGGACCTTCCAATAGCACTCGACAGTGGGGTCTAAAGCCACCGGAAGAGAAACTAGTGAAGGATGAAATGATCAGTTACAATGAGGGGTAGAGGGGGCATATTCTGAAAGAACTGGCGATATTTCCCAATAGCCACACAAAATCTGATCAAGGTGCAACTGCATCCCACAATTTCCACCTGGGTAGATGTCCAAAAATTTGGTCACTAGGTACTTCGTTCAAAGTGCGGCATTTAGATTTTTGGCCTAAAAAATGGGTCACGGGCTAGATCTTGTCCAAGAGGTGGGTTCCTCAAGGGGGGACGCACAGAACAATCGGACCTTGGCCTTCAACCCTTCACGGGTATCTCCCTGCCTTATGGTGTTAGGAACACTTGACTTGGAGGATTTACAGTTCCCTATTTGACAACTTCTATGGTTTTGACAATGTGAGAACCATATAACGCGGAGTTATTTGGATGCCTATCCCCGAAATCCTACCTAGACTAAAAAATTTCTTTTGGCACCTCCTGTGGAGGAAAACTTAGTGAGTTTTTAGAAAACAATTAGATGTGGTTGTTTGAGAGATTGGGGGTGTGAGCCAATCTTGTTGAATTTAAATGAGAGTTGATAGTTTCATCAAGAAAAGGGTGGGGTGTTTCGGAATCCCTTTGGAGGAAACTTACCTTGACCTCCACGTTTCGAGATGAAAACTATGTGAGTGGTAAGTAAATTTTGTGTGTGAATGAGTGAAAGTGTGCCAATGTTTTAATGAATTAGGTGTCCCCTTGCTGCATGTGGACTTCGCTTGGTCCTTACAAGTATTGATTACCTAATTAACTAAATTCCTTTGGTACAACCTTGCATAATTCAAAAGTCCCTAGGAAGATAGCATGTGGACATGTGGGTCCTATACTATTTCTTTAACTCCCTATTGTGATTTAATCTAAGAAAGATTTGAAACTATCCTAGATTATGATCAAGTGGGAATGTATGGGCCCATTACAAAACCTTTAAACTTCCCTAGTGATTTAATCTAAGAAAGTAAATTTCAACACTATCCTATCTTTGTAGCATGTGGGCATGTATGGGCCCGTTACAATCTTGGGATGTGTTTGAAAAATAAACTAAGAGGAGTCCCGAAGGGGCTATTGTCCTCTCCTAAAGGTTTTAGTCTTTTTAAGGAAGATGAAATTGTCCCACAACCTTTTTCTGATTCTCAAGGTCGCTTTGAAGCTTGAGAGAAGAGCATACTAAACGATTGTTATCCAATTTCTGGTCCCAATGCAAGCTTTATGTAATTACAAATGATTCCAACTTATGCTCTTAGTCAAAGCAAGCCATTCATGTGGCAAAATGAAAGAAAAAGAGGAAATAATGATTTTAAACCCCCTATGTGCCTATGTGTTTTGACTAATCCCTTTATATGGAGAGGGAACTAAGTGTGGTGCAGATTGCAACATGCATGAAATCATTTTAAGAAGGTTAGGGGCCTCCCCCAAATCACAAAAAGGCTTACAAAGTGTATTTTTCTACACAAGTGCGCGGGTCTCAGAGTAGACAGAGGTGCACTGAGCGCCTGTGCGCAAAAAAAAAGAGACTTTTGGGTGCAGGTGCGTAGAGGGCACTGAAAAACACAGTAATATTGGTGCACGTGCGCACGATGCGGGACTATGGGCCTATAAACCCACGCACACCTGTCACATGACCGTGAAGAAAATTCTGAATGGAACTCTCTCAATTCATCTTTGAATTAGGTGTTTTGCAGGTCGGCTTGGGCTGGTTATGGTACCTGCAGGTTAAATAAACCAAAAGAAGAGCTAGAAAAACCCAATTGGGGTAGGAAATTGATACCTTTCCCCAGTGGATTTGTCAATCTGTTGCGCCTCTTTTGTCACCTAAATGAGCAAAAAAGAGGTGCTTACAAGCTTAGTTGGGTTAGCTAAGCAAGATAGTAGTAAAGGAAAGGGTTAGAAAAAGAAACATAAAAGACTAAGCTAAGAATTAAACTAGAAAATGAAAGAACAACTAAACTATTGAGCATAAGGACATAAGAACAAGAAACTAATAAGACTCATGTCACCAATGGAAAGGATTGTATTAGTGAAAAAGAAAACACCGAGAAGAAAGAGGACTTTGGGTCCCTTCTTCCTCCAAGGGAGGGCTCTTGGACCCCCACAATTGAGCTCTTCTTACAACTTTGAAACTTGAAAGAAATGGTGAAAGAATCCTAAGCTAATCAACTCAAAAGGTGAGATGGATTGCCCAAATGTAATGATGCTAGTATACTCTTGATGAGAAAAGAGGATTCCCCAAGAGAATAGCAACAGCATAACCTTGCAAATGAATTCCTTGAAAATGTAGTGCACCCATGGCCTTGTTTTATAACATCACTTTGAGGTATTGTGAAACCAGCTTTTAGTGTGAAAAGGGGTTGTTTAGGGCATTTTTAGGTCTTTGACCAGCCACCCAATTGGATCCAACCGACATTTGGATGTCAAATAAACTTGGAAGCTGAACCAGAAGTGGGTGGGAGGCCGACCAATATCATAAATGCGTCGTTCTCAGGTGTGCATGGCTTTTAGCGACCACAGTCGTGCATTGTGCGCATGTGTGCTTTTCTTGCGTTTCTAGATAGCGCATGTGTGTGCGCGCCCTGTGTAGTCATAGTGCACCTTAATCTTATAACTAGTTGTATAGTTTTGGACCTTTTGGAAAGGATTTTTTGGTAATTTTGGTCCATGGGTGAACTCATAACTGTTTGAAGCTGTTGGATTCCTGTAACCATTTGCGGACGAAATTTCAGTGATAACAGTGAGGTTTGAGATTTCAAACGCTTGAAGCCCAGAATCACGAAGGTGATCTCAACCACTGATCGAGAGGGGGAATATCTAGTCCATAGATTTGAAAGGAACATATCTAAGCCATCAGTTCAGACAAGATCATCAAGATCGCTAGATCGACGATCCCATAGCATATCAGGGACAAGAGTTTCACGTTCTTTAAATGTCATAGCCCGAGGACACATGTGAATAAAGGTGATTTGATAGCAGCCATTGATCATGGATAATCACCAAAAGAGAGAAATCGACGGACGAGAAGGATTGTAGGGCCAGGACATGCTGGGACGTTAATTTTCCTTGAGCGGACCGCAATTAGAACCACGGTATTCACAAATGGATATGTGGCAGCATGAGGAGGATTGTGGGGTGAAAAGAGGGTTGTTTTGAAACCACTATTGTCGCGCCCGCAATCGCGTATTATCACTAGGACATGACCCAGGGTCGTATGAAGGAGGGGTTAATACCAAAGAGGCTTACGCCTGAACTAGTGTTTTTGGAGCTCGCAAACATTATCCCACCAGTCTGACAGACCTGCACACAGAAGGAAAAAGGGACCTATGTATATTTGAATTGGGTTCAAAGAGGAACCCAAGGAGTCGATCTGACTCTGCAGTTAGAAATATCCTAGACCGGGAGGTCGAAGAACCCCAGGAGGGTGGGGGGGTTGCATTAGAAATGAAAAGTTACAAGGATGATAATGAGATTATAATAATAGCCTATGAATAAGAAAAAAACATAAACACTCAGCTACTACATAGTCTAATTATTACAAATACAAAAAAAAGAATGGATGTGAATCAATACTTGAGGAGGAATATGGGCCTCATGAAAGGAGGGATAACTATAGAATCTCTAGGCACTCAAAGAATTGATAGTAAAAATCAGAGAAAACATTACTCACCTACTTATTCATCCAAGAAGTCACCTTCATCTAAATAATCATAGAGAATCCTAGAAGCATCCCTTGTTAACAATCAAATAAGAAGACATGAATTGGAAAATTTACAAGGTGAGTCGGGGAAGCTTATGCCACCAAATCTTGATGGAGAAAAAAAAAAGGAGAATATGTTGAAGCATGGTTTCTTTGAATCAAAAAATATTTTCAACCACATAACTACTCATCCAGTTTGGAAGCCAAGATTTACATGTACCATCTATAAGGAAAGGTTTCTATGTGGTGGGGCCAACTTAAGAAAGTGAAGTATATCGATGAAAAGAGGATCTCTTGGAATATGTGTAGTAGTGGTATCTTTCTAAGAACTAATATGAAAAAAAAAATGCAAGATTTCTTTGATCTCAAGTTCAGAAATATATCCATGGAAGAATATGAAAAACAATTATTGGAGTTTCAAAGGTATGTGAGTTTCATCAAAGAGGAGAAGGTGAATATATAGATATTATTAAGTGGCTTGCCATAATTTTACAACGATAAAATCCAATTTGATGAACCCAAGACTCTGGAAGAGAACCTTAGGAAATCCAAGTACCTAGATGAGCATAGAAAAGGAAAACTGGTTTTTTAAAAGTCATGGAAAGATAAGAAGAATGACAATATGGACCAAATGAAGAAACAATTTAAACCATTTTTCTTCAAAAATAGCTCTAGTACATATCAGCAAGGTCATCATGTTGGATTACTGAGAGGGGGGGTGAATCAGTGATAGAGAAATTTAATCATTTTTCACCATAAAATGCAAGTGTTATATCAATGTATCATTATCATCCAATAGTTGCAGAGTAAATAAACAATGAACAAAAGAGAAATCACACACATACACAGTACACCAGTGTTTTATGTGGAAACCCAAAGTGGGAGAAAACCACATAATTCTTTTTCTTATATGTCTTTAAGAATTACATTCATTGCAAGAACCAATTTCCTTTGTTTTCCAACTGCAACTGGAAGGAGGCTCCAACCCCCTAGTTTCTTAGACTTCAACCTAAGGGAAGCTCCAACTCCCCAATTCTCTGGCTACAACTCGAAGGAGGATACAACCCCCTATGTTCTTCGACTACAACTGGAAGGTGGATACAACCACATGTCCTTTCCCTATCCAACCGCCCTAATGTATAAGTAGAATTATGGAACCATTGTCACACTATCATTGTGAGATATACTGTTGTAAACTTGTACCAATCAACCTGCACCAAACAATGTGTACCAATAATCTGAACCATGCATCAACCATGCATCAACCTGTACCTCAACCTGTACCATAAACAAGTGCATCAACCATGCACCAACCTATACCAAACAACCTGTAATCAACCTGTACCATGAACAAGTGCATCAACCATGCACCGAACCTGTATGAATAACCTGTCACAACAACCTATCCAAACAACCTATCTCATCAATCTTATCAACCAAATCAGATCTACTCACCAAGACCAATCACCAAGACAACTCTCAAAGATGTGCATCAACCAAGCATAACACAACAACTCATAATCATCACCAAGATCAATATGTTCTTCTAATAATATACCAACACAAATATGGTGCATCATCCATAAACCAATTATGTACCAAGTATGTACCAATCATGTACCAACTACTCATCAATTATGACTCATCAATATCTACCAACATCATCAACTGTACACCTCCTGTATGCACCAACTCATCAACTACTTGTCTCAACCATGTACCTGACATGTACCTTAACCAAATGCCCTCATCAAATTCATAATCCAAATATAATTTGTGAGTTTGTAATATAAATGGTGTATATGATCACATACCTACAAACCTTCCTTAACTTTAACAACAAGAGACTAGCATTTTCATCAAACTTTACTTTAGTCTCACATGACTAGTTTTTGGATTAGTCAACAACCCTAACTTGAAATAATCATAACTATGTACCTGTAATGAATAAAGATATGAAAATAGTACACAATATCGATCAATGTGTTTTATTCAATTCCTCCAGGTGTCACTAATTGGAACCTGTCATAAAAGGATTTATAGAAAAAATGGCATACCTTGTTGAATTATGGATTATTCTAGAGAGCGAACTTGTAGAGTGTGCCCCGCATGGAATATTTGTTGTATGGATATGAAAATTGTACAAAAAATACAACAAAATATACTCTAACCAACACATTTGGTCTTATATAATTTGTATCTGTTATGAATAAGTTATGAATTTTTTACCCGAAACACATGTTTTAGACTAGTTTCAGGACTAGTCACAAACCCTATTTTCCACGGAGTGTAACTCCAAAAATACAACGACCCACAAGATGAAATTTGTACCAAAGATACTTGGATAAGTTTCCTAAATGGCCTCCCAATTTCAAGGTTTGAATCATTATATAAAAAAATGTTATTGAGAAAATGGTGAGATATCCTATAAATAACATACCTTAGAAAGCATCACCAAAAGAATTTATCCTCCCTTGGATTTTGTCCTTCTTTACTTCACCTTCCCTCTGAAATTTGGCTTAGATATCCTTTGGTTACCTCAGTCACCTATAGATATTTGATATTCTCAAGTGTGATTTAAAATGAGAGAGCATTGCCTCTTATTTATACTTTCATGTAGCTTCCTCAAGGGGTTACCTTTTAAACGTGTTAACCCACTTTCCTTATTTTAGGGCTAACCCACTTCTAACCACTTGTCCACTTAGTAATTCCTTCATTAAATTTATTATTTAAATAATTTTTTTGTATTCAATTTGAATTATAGTACACTCATCACTTCACTTTATTATTTACCTTCTAAAATCTCTTAAACCACTTTGACCTTTTGGAGCTTCCAGATGACTCATGAGGGTTCTCCAACTTCACATGGCCATAACTCTCTAACCGTGAGGAGTTATGTGACGTTCCACATACCACCAGAAATGGAATGACATGTACTATCCATCTAGAATAGTCTTACCTGAAAATATATCAAAACTCATACAATTATCCATAAAATAAACTTGGGTCCATTACCCAAACCTGGGTTCTCCAACTTCACATGGCCATAACTCTCTAACCGTGAGAAGTTATGTGATGTTCCACATACCAATGGAAATGGAATTTCATGTAATACCCATATAGAATAGTATTACCTTCAAATATATTAAACCTCATACCATTATACATCAAACAAACTTGGGTCCACTACCCAAACCTTTGTGCTACCAAAATTTTTTACCGGACTTTCTGCAAGGGTTCACATAAATCACTAAGGGTTGAAATAAATCTACAATATCACTCTCCAATGGTTGACATAAATGACAACCAAAAATCCATACCAACTATCCATCAACCTAAGACAATTTTTTGACAATATCATGTTGGCATGATTTACAGGAAAGCATGATCTTATCATTGCTGGCAAGAACAACAACGACGATGGCATGATTACAGTTCAACTGTGTAGAAGGAATCAAAGCTCAAAAGAGATGGAGCGATAAAACTCAGATCAAATTAAGACCATCAGATATGCAAGATAGATCTACGGCAAGGATGAATTGCGGGGAGTGAAAGATGAATTAAACTACTCACCAGTTACAATACCGCAATCTGTCTAGATTGTCAGATCTCATATCTTCAAAGATCTACAATTGTGGTTGATCCAACAAAAAATGAGTTTAAGTCATATTAGATCGTGACCATCGGATGTGAAATCACCAAATCTACGACGGAGATGAATTGCGTAGATTGAAAGGAGAATTAAACATTGTGCTTGTTCCAATCCCGCAATTAGCTAGAACCGCTCGATATTATAGCTTCGAAGATTGATTATTTTGGTTGAATCACCAACAACACACAACTTCAAATTGCAGATTTTGGGTGCCGAGTTAAATCACTCGCAAGTTTTGGTTTCACAATCATCGTCGACCGTTGATTTGCTTCACGATTCCTCATGAATGTTGGATCATTTTTTAGTGGAAGGACAGGATAAGTGGGTCAAAACAATTAATAATTTGATTATGTGAATTATCGTTAGTAGTCAGATCACTTTCAAGTGGAAGGACAAGATAAGCTAGAAAAGTCACAACGCAGAAAGATCGATTCATCGATCTATGTTCATGATCAATGAACAACATTCACTTTGGATCTAAAGACGCCAGGAGGTTACAGTCTAGAGATCTTGAGATTTGAAATTCCAGAAATACGAATTTCCGTCAGCAATTGGATCATTCCGAGTGGAAGGACAAGATACACCAGAATAGCTACATCGTATAAATATCAAGCCATCGATCTAAGATTCTAATCAACGAATAGGATTCACTTCGGATATAAATATACAAGGAGCTTACGCTCCGGAAATTTTGATATTGGAAAAACCCGAAGCCCGAAAATCCGAAATGAATAAGGGCCATCAGATTTGGAGGACATACGAGGACTGTTGGATCAGTGTTATTGGTCAACAAACCATGTCAGAAGGCGACACCAACATATAATGTCAACAAACCACATCAGCAAGCACATGTGGCATACCATGTCAGCAGACAACGTCAGCAAATACACATGGCATAATTAGATGATGACAAGTGTCAAGAATAAATTGGCTCATGCCATGTAAACAAGTGACGTAAGAAATTTGCCTCACTCTGGGAGAATTGCTTCGATATTTTTACCACCAAGAAATGTCAAAAGTCTCGAAGTCCTGAAGGACAAAGTTCCAAAGTCACTCTCATCCATTGATCTAAGATACACTGGGAGTTAGGACAATTTTTAGATCTAGGAGAAGAACATGTGCCACACGGGGATCCACATCAGCAAGACTATGTCAACAATGAGACGTCGTGCAATCAGAAAATGACAAGTGTCAAGTTGATTCAGCATTTTAGGTACATGGAAATCAAAATTCGAGTGACATGTGGCAGCTACTAGGCTCATGACATTTCATCAAGTGATGTAAGTAAGTGACATCACTCCGGAGGAAAGAAGGGGTTTGAGATTTGAAATCTTTGAAGTCTGGAGACCTGATGGAGATCTCGACCATTGATCTGAAAGGGACACATGTCAGTGGATTGACAACTTTGGAAGATTGATGTATGCATAAAAGAATGGGTTGAGATTTGAAATCTCCGAAGTCCGGAGACCCATAGGAGATATCGACCATCGATCTGATGTTGGGTGCACTCTCAACCATTGATAAAGGTACAGTGGAAGGATAG
>SNQJ01S0068530.1:54527-70979 GCA_010110895.2 Picea sitchensis | reverse complement strand
CTTCTTTACTTCACCTTCCCTCTGAAATTTGGCTTAGATATCCTTTGGTTACCTCAGTCACCTATAGATATTTGATATTCTCAAGTGTGATTTAAAATGAGAGAGCATTGCCTCTTATTTATACTTTCATGTAGCTTCCTCAAGGGGTTACCTTTTAAACGTGTTAACCCACTTTCCTTATTTTAGGGCTAACCCACTTCTAACCACTTGTCCACTTAGTAATTCCTTCATTAAATTTATTATTTAAATAATTTTTTTGTATTCAATTTGAATTATAGTACACTCATCACTTCACTTTATTATTTACCTTCTAAAATCTCTTAAACCACTTTGACCTTTTGGAGCTTCCAGATGACTCATGAGGGTTCTCCAACTTCACATGGCCATAACTCTCTAACCGTGAGGAGTTATGTGACGTTCCACATACCACCAGAAATGGAATGACATGTACTATCCATCTAGAATAGTCTTACCTGAAAATATATCAAAACTCATACAATTATCCATAAAATAAACTTGGGTCCATTACCCAAACCTGGGTTCTCCAACTTCACATGGCCATAACTCTCTAACCGTGAGAAGTTATGTGATGTTCCACATACCAATGGAAATGGAATTTCATGTAATACCCATATAGAATAGTATTACCTTCAAATATATTAAACCTCATACCATTATACATCAAACAAACTTGGGTCCACTACCCAAACCTTTGTGCTACCAAAATTTTTTACCGGACTTTCTGCAAGGGTTCACATAAATCACTAAGGGTTGAAATAAATCTACAATATCACTCTCCAATGGTTGACATAAATGACAACCAAAAATCCATACCAACTATCCATCAACCTAAGACAATTTTTTGACAATATCATGTTGGCATGATTTACAGGAAAGCATGATCTTATCATTGCTGGCAAGAACAACAACGACGATGGCATGATTACAGTTCAACTGTGTAGAAGGAATCAAAGCTCAAAAGAGATGGAGCGATAAAACTCAGATCAAATTAAGACCATCAGATATGCAAGATAGATCTACGGCAAGGATGAATTGCGGGGAGTGAAAGATGAATTAAACTACTCACCAGTTACAATACCGCAATCTGTCTAGATTGTCAGATCTCATATCTTCAAAGATCTACAATTGTGGTTGATCCAACAAAAAATGAGTTTAAGTCATATTAGATCGTGACCATCGGATGTGAAATCACCAAATCTACGACGGAGATGAATTGCGTAGATTGAAAGGAGAATTAAACATTGTGCTTGTTCCAATCCCGCAATTAGCTAGAACCGCTCGATATTATAGCTTCGAAGATTGATTATTTTGGTTGAATCACCAACAACACACAACTTCAAATTGCAGATTTTGGGTGCCGAGTTAAATCACTCGCAAGTTTTGGTTTCACAATCATCGTCGACCGTTGATTTGCTTCACGATTCCTCATGAATGTTGGATCATTTTTTAGTGGAAGGACAGGATAAGTGGGTCAAAACAATTAATAATTTGATTATGTGAATTATCGTTAGTAGTCAGATCACTTTCAAGTGGAAGGACAAGATAAGCTAGAAAAGTCACAACGCAGAAAGATCGATTCATCGATCTATGTTCATGATCAATGAACAACATTCACTTTGGATCTAAAGACGCCAGGAGGTTACAGTCTAGAGATCTTGAGATTTGAAATTCCAGAAATACGAATTTCCGTCAGCAATTGGATCATTCCGAGTGGAAGGACAAGATACACCAGAATAGCTACATCGTATAAATATCAAGCCATCGATCTAAGATTCTAATCAACGAATAGGATTCACTTCGGATATAAATATACAAGGAGCTTACGCTCCGGAAATTTTGATATTGGAAAAACCCGAAGCCCGAAAA
Source organism: Picea sitchensis (assembly GCA_010110895.2). NCBI lineage: Eukaryota > Viridiplantae > Streptophyta > Pinopsida > Pinales > Pinaceae > Picea > Picea sitchensis. The sequence goes on along the minus strand of SNQJ01S0068530.1, from coordinate 69,092 downwards.
TCCGAAATGAATAAGGGCCATCAGATTTGGAGGACATACGAGGACTGTTGGATCAGTGTTATTGGTCAACAAACCATGTCAGAAGGCGACACCAACATATAATGTCAACAAACCACATCAGCAAGCACATGTGGCATACCATGTCAGCAGACAACGTCAGCAAATACACATGGCATAATTAGATGATGACAAGTGTCAAGAATAAATTGGCTCATGCCATGTAAACAAGTGACGTAAGAAATTTGCCTCACTCTGGGAGAATTGCTTCGATATTTTTACCACCAAGAAATGTCAAAAGTCTCGAAGTCCTGAAGGACAAAGTTCCAAAGTCACTCTCATCCATTGATCTAAGATACACTGGGAGTTAGGACAATTTTTAGATCTAGGAGAAGAACATGTGCCACACGGGGATCCACATCAGCAAGACTATGTCAACAATGAGACGTCGTGCAATCAGAAAATGACAAGTGTCAAGTTGATTCAGCATTTTAGGTACATGGAAATCAAAATTCGAGTGACATGTGGCAGCTACTAGGCTCATGACATTTCATCAAGTGATGTAAGTAAGTGACATCACTCCGGAGGAAAGAAGGGGTTTGAGATTTGAAATCTTTGAAGTCTGGAGACCTGATGGAGATCTCGACCATTGATCTGAAAGGGACACATGTCAGTGGATTGACAACTTTGGAAGATTGATGTATGCATAAAAGAATGGGTTGAGATTTGAAATCTCCGAAGTCCGGAGACCCATAGGAGATATCGACCATCGATCTGATGTTGGGTGCACTCTCAACCATTGATAAAGGTACAGTGGAAGGATAGCGTAAGTGTAATAGCCAAAGACTCAGAGTAAAAGGTGGCCATCCATCTCAATGGTTGATTAAGTCATAGCCATCAGATTAAGCCTTGTAAGAATCAAATCTGACAATTGATCTGTTTCTACAAAATGAATGTAAACCGTCCGATCTGTTCAGGAATTCTGATTCGAAAGTTTCGAAAGGTTTGAAACCCAAAAGTTATAAAGGGAAAAGTGTCGATGTTATGACGGTCATCCATTTCAAGAGAGTGAATCATGGCCATTGAATTTATAAGCTCTCAAGCGCTCATTAAGCCCAGATGTATGGTCTCCACCAGTGATCACATGAAGGAAGGGGCTTAGAAGCCAAAGAATCCATAATTGACTGGTTGTAACTGACAGAGTAGAAGAAGAGTTTTGACTACCAGAGAAGCTAAGGAATATCAGCATAACGTCCACTGATGATGAACGCATTGAGCTAACCACTAGGGATAACAAAGAGTTGCCATGATGATCGGGCAGAGGACGCAATGTGAGAAAAAGATGGAGAATAAAGAAGAGAGGTGATTTTGTTGGTCAGTGATGCAGTCGTGAGGAAGAGACACAGTGAACAACCTGTAGGGAAGAACAGTGACGTAGTGAAGAGCATGCATAGGCATAACGCATAGAATGTAGATGGTGCACAAAGTATAAAATGTAGAAGAATAGAAAGTGTCAAGGATATGAGCAGAAAGACAATGATGTAGGCATAACAGAGCAGTGTAGAAGAATAATGATGAGACTGGTAAGCCATTGATAAATGTTGTATCACTGTGATAAATTTAATAAAGAAAAGATTTATATTTCAGGGTGGTAGGGAGTTGTTGGGGAGGACTGGTGTCCTCAAAGTTTCAAGTGGGTGCTTGAACACACGGAGTTGTGGAATCCATCTGGTTGCAACTAGAAAAACCAAGGTGGCAGGGTGGTGAAAGGGATAACTATTGTTCTATGTTATACAGGTTGGTTCCTGTGTGAATGGAAGTTGGTGCTTCCATCCAGCTGGTGCTAGAACACTTAGGGAGTTGGTGCTTCCTTCTAGTGGGTTCTAGAGAAACCAGAGAGTTGGTGCTCTCATCAAGTTGTTTCTTGTAAAATAGAGGTTGTAGCCTCAAGAGGAGTTGGAGCTCATAAGAATGATAATGTATAGAAAATAAAGATTACTTATCATATCAAGAAGAAGAGGTTTTTCCCTTTATGGATTTCCTCAGAAAACATATGTCTCTGTATATTTCATGTGTGTGATTGATGTTGAATATTCTATTGCTTACCTCCCTTCTTTATTTTGATCATAATTTAGTGTTCTGTAAAGAGTTGAAAATGGGCATCATTGTTTAAGCACAGTAACAACTGATTCACCCCCCCCCCTCTCAGTTGTCCAACAATTGGTATCAGATCTGGTTCCTTTTATCTAAGGGTATATCCTAGAGCTTAAACATGACTAACCATGAAGGAACTTCAACCAATAAGCCCCCCCTATTCAATGGAACAAACTTCACCTTCTGGAAAGTTAGGATGAAAACCTACATAATGGCCCTAGGAGCAGATGTTTGGGATGTGGTAGAGACTGGTTATGTAAAGCTAGTTGTACTAGCTTCTAAGGATGACAAGATAGAATTCAGCTTCAACGCTAAGGCTATGAATGCTATTCTGAGTGGGCTTGCAGAAACAAAATTTGTAAAAGTTATGCACTTAAAATTTGCCAAACAAATGTGGGACAAACTCATCAGTAGTTATGAAGGTAATGAGAAGGTAAAGGATGCCAAGCTTCATACCTACAGATTATAGTTTGAACAGCTAAAGATGAAAGAGGATGAGACTGTTGGGAAGTACTTTTTGAGAGTTGAAGAAAAAGTAAATGCAATGATAGGACTTGGTGAAAAAATTGAGGATGTCTCTTTAGTTTAGAAAATTTTGATATCTCTGCCAGATAGGTTCAACCCAAAGGCCTCTGCTATAGAAGAACTTAATGATATAAAAGCTATGTCTATTGACCAACTCCTAGGAAATTTGACTGCCTATGAAATGAGGATGGGTAAAGATAAACCCACCTCTAGAGAAGCATCACTTATAGAAGATAAGAATGAGGATTATGAGTCTGATGAAATTGAAACAAAATTTGTGAGAAGACTAAAGAAAGGATCAGGCAATTACCAAGGCAAATTTCCCTTCAAATGTTTTAACTGTGGAAAGATAGGTCAATTTGCATCTCAGTGTCCACATAAGAAATGGGATCAGAATTCTGAAGGTGAAAATAAGTACAAACCCAAGAGATTTGGTAAAAAGAAAAGTCTATGTGTAAACAATGATGACTGTTCAGAAGACATAGATAATGACTCTTCCTGTGAAGATAAGATTAATAACTTTATGATTATGGCCAAAGAGGATTATGATAATAAAAGAACAGGAAGTGATGTTGACGATGAATAAGTTGTGGTTGACTTGGAAGGAGAACTGATCAGTGCTCTAGAAGAAATTGCTAGACTCAGATCTAAGAAGAAAAATAAAAAACAATTGTTGATATAGTTCGAGAAAGACAATAAAGGACCTGATGAAGAATTTTCCCTACTAAAAGTGGAATTATAAGAGGCAAAGAAAATAGAGGACATTCTAAAACAGAATTTATCAGAAAAGAAGGCAAGATATGAAGCCTTGGAAGAAGAGATAGTAGAAACCAGAAAAGAGATGAAGAAGTTTAAAACATTGTATCTCCAAAATATTCCAAGCATTAAAGCCATAGCAGAACTTAACGACATTCTGAGAAAAATATATCTCCTTTGTTGAAAATTGGTTTAGGTTATGTAAATGGTTCAAGAAGCAATCATCCAGAAAGAAAAGAGCCAGTAAATATGATCAAGTTCCAAGTCAGTAGAAAATCAGACCATGAGATTACTCTGTCACTAAAATCTAATAAAGACAAGATGATCCCTGATAAAAAAACAAATATATCAGAAGATGGAGCAACAAATGCCAAGAATAAGGTCATCCTTCAGGTACCAAAATTTCTTCCATGGCTATTGTTTTAACTATTCTAATTTTGGTCATAAGATTTTAAATTATCAAATTAAGTTTAGAGACATGCAACTGAGGAGGTCAAGAAATAAACAATCTTTACAACATATAACTAAGAAGCCAATGAATAGACAAGCTGGAACCAACCACTTTGACCTACTGAACAATGAGCTCGAATGTTATAATTTTCATAACTTCGGCCACAAAGCTACAAACTGCCATCTGAAGAAGTACAAGGCAGATCCAAGGATAAATCCTTTAGCTAGAAATGCCAGCACATGGAAAAATAAAGATAGTGAAAAATGTGGTCTAGTACTTTCAGCTAAAAAACAAAAAGACCTCTAGTATATAGACAGTGGGCGTTCCAAGCACATGACTGGAGACAAAGATAAGTTTTTGTCTATAAGTAAAAGCAAAATAGGAAATGTAACCTTTGGAAATTATGAACCAAGTAAAATCAAGGGTAAAGGGATGGTGAGTTTGAGTAATGGTAAAGGAAAATCCCAGGATGTTCTTCTTGTAGATGGGTTGAAACATAATTTGCACAGTGTAAGTCAGATGTGTGACAAAGGATGTGAAGTGGTGTTCACTTCCAAGTATTGTAAGATAAATTATGTAAACTCAAGACAAGTGGTGGCTAAAGGCATAACGGCATAAAATAATATATATGTGCTGAAAGAAGATAAAGAAGAGTGTCATCTAAGAAAACATGATGAAATTTGGTTATGGCATAGGAGACTCAGACATCTAAACTTTGACCACTTAATCAAGCTCAAAAATATTGAGGCAGTAAAAGATCTTCCAAGAATATCAAAACCACAAGACTCTGTGTGTAAACCCTGCCAAGTACGAAAGCTAACCAAGACACAGTTTAAATCCAAGATCTCTATTTCAACAGAGAAACCATTCCAATTAGTTCATATGGATTTATGTGTACCATCAAGATAGGAAGGCACAAGGAAGGAAAAATACTTTATGCTGATCATTGATGATTACTCCAGACTTACTTGGGTTTAGTTTCTCAAAGAAAAAGTTGAAGAATTTGAGAAATTTAAAATATTTAAGGCTTTAACTGAGAATCAAACAAGCAAGAGGTTAAAGGAAGTAAGATCTGACAGAGGAGAATAATTTATGTCAAGTTATTTCAAGGAATTCTATGATAAACATGGGATCAAGAGAGAATACACAATCCCAGGAACTCCACAACAAAATGGAGTAGTTGAGAGGCAAAACAGAATAGTTCAACAAATGTACAGGTCAATGATGAATGAGAAGAACATTGGTCAAACTTACTGGGTAGAAGAAATACACACAACAGTCCATATTCTTAACAAAGCCCACCTCAGACCACATAGTGATAAGACACCTTTTAAACTGTGGTATGGAAGACCTACTTCAATCAAACACTTCAAAGTCTTTGGGAGTAAGTGCTACATAAAGAATAATAATGAAAACCTTGGCAAGTCTGATGATAGGATTGATGAAGGCATATTCTTAGGATATGCTACCAATAGTAAAGGATATAGATGCTTTAATAAAAGATTGCATAAATTAGTTGATTGCATTGATTTAAAGGTTGATGAAGGAGTCCCAGTAAGAGAGTTGAGAAATATTGAGTATACTACAGAGGACACAGGTGAAACTGGACATGAATAGGTCCAAGAATCAGATGGAGAAGAGACACCCAGACAAGAAGAGTCGGGAAAACGATCATCATCAAATTCCTCCTCCATAATTACTCAAAAGAATCATCCTGAAAGTCAGATAATTGGGGAGAAAGACAAAGGTGTACAAACGAGGAGAAGGATAATCAAGGACACCGAGAAATCACATATGGACTTCATATCCATGGTGGAAACCAAGAACTTCAATGAAGCCAATTAAGATGTAAATTGGTTAAAATCAATGAACGAGGAACTGGATCAGATTGAGAAGAACAATATTTGGAAGATTGTTCCTAGACTGACAGATAAGAATGTAATTGGCTCCAAATGGGTGTTTAAAAATAAAATGAATGAACAAGGACAAATTGTCAAGAATAAAGTCAGATTGGTTTGTAAAGGGTATGCTCAAATAGAAGGACCGAATTTTGATGAAACATTTGTGCTCATAGCAAGATTAGAAGCTATTAGAATGTTTCTTGCCTATGCTTGTCATAAGAAGTTTAAAGTCTATCAAATGGATGTCAAGTCATATTTTCTAAATGGAGATATAAAAGAAGAATTCTATATGGAACAACCAGAAGGTTTCCAACTTTTAGATAACCCTGACTTTTTATGCAAGATAAAGAAAGCCTTATATGGGTTGAAACAAGCTCCTCGTGCCTAGTATCACAGACTGGATACATATCTACAAGACAAAGGGTTCAAGAGAGGAACAATTGACAACAATATATATATCAAAATAGAGGGTAATGATCTTCTCATTATGTTGGTCTATGTAGATGACATCATCTTTGGTAGTAATAATGCTTCATTGGTACAATGGTTTGATTTTGCCATGCAGTCTGAATTTGAAATGTCTATGATAGGGGAACTGTCATTTTTTCTTGGCCTACAAATTACTTAGAGGCTGAAGGAATATTTGTTTCTGAAGAAAAATATCTAAGAGAAATGTTGAAAAGGTTTCAAATGGAAGATTCTAAACATATGAATATGCCTATGGTCATTGGATGTAAGTTAAGCAAGGATGGTGATTCACCTAATGTTGATCAGATTTTGTATAGGTCTATGATAGGCAGCCTATTGTACATCACAATATCCCATCCAGACATAATGCATGTTGTTGGAATGGTAGGAAGGTACGAGGTTGCACCTAAACATAGTCATTTGTTAGTTGTCAAAACAATATTCAGATACTTGAAAGGAACAATGGATTATGACCTATGGTATCCTAGGAATCAGAATTTTCAACTATCAGTTTATTTAGATGTTGATTGGGCTAAGTGCACGGATGAAAGGAAAATCACGAGTGGAGGTGCATTCTTCTTAGGATATTCCCTTATATCATGGTTGAGCAAGAAGCAAGGTTCCATTTCCTTATTGACTACAGAAGCTAAGTACATTGCAGCTGCCACTTTTTGTACCCAAGTATTATGGATGATTCAAACACTTGCGGACTTGGAGGTAAAATATACTACATCGATCCCAATTCATTGCAATAATACTAGTGCAATCAGTGTTTCAAAGAATCATGTATTTCACTCGAAGACCAAGCATATACCCATCAAGTATCACTTCTTGAGGGAATAGGTGAAAAACACTATTGTTTCTTTGCATTATATTCCATCCAAAGATCAAATTGTTCATATCTTCACTAAACCGCTTGCAAAAGATCAGTTTGAGTATCTACGCCAGAAGTTGGGCAAGAACCCATTATCAACCTAAGAGAGTTCATCCTTTCAGGGGGTCTATATATTGGTTGAATATCTGATACCTCCTAAAAATACTGTAACAACTCACTGGGAGCATGTTCTCTTTGACATTGATGTCAAAGGGGGAGAAAAGGAGTGGTATGGATGCTATAGTTGGACTTCCAAGTAGAACTGCGCAGCCTTTTAGGGTTTCCATCAATGCCAAAGGGGGATGTTGTTGGCATGATTTACAAGAAAGTCTGTGCTTGTCATTGATGGAAAGAACAACAACAACGATGGCATGATTATAGGTAGAGTGTGCAGAAGGAATCAAAGCTCAGAAGAGGTGCCATGATAAAACTTAGATCAAATCAAGACTGTTGGATCTGCAAGCAATATCTATGGCAAGGATGAATTGCGGGGAGAGAAATCTGAATTAAACTACTTGCCAGTTACAATCCCAAAATCTGTCTAGATTGTCAGATATCATAGCTTCAAAGATATACAACTTCGGTTGATCCAACAAACAATGAGTTTAAGTTAGATTAAATCGTGACCATCGGATGCACAATTGCCAAATATACAACAGGGATGAATTGCGGAGATTGAAAGGATAATTAAACATTGTACTTGTTCCAATCCCATAATTATTCAAGACCATCTGATCTTATAGCTTCGGAGATTGACGATTGTGGTTGACTCACCAACAACGCACAACTTCAAATTGTGGAGTTTGGGTGTCGAGTTAAATCACTTGCAAGTTTTGGTTCTACAATCATTTTCGATCCTTGATCTTCTTCAAGTGTCCTCACAACTATTGGATCATTTTTTAGTGGAAGGATAGGATAAGTGGGGAAAAACGAATGAGAATTTTATTATGCAAATTCTCATTATCCATTGGATCACTTCCGAGTGGAAGGACAGGATAAGACAACAAAGCCGCATTCCAGAAATATTGAACTGTCGATCTAAGTTCATGATCGATGAACAACATTCACTTAAGATCTAAAGACACAAGGAGGTTACACTCTGGAGAGCTTGAGATTTGAAATTTCGGAAATGTGAATTTTCGTCAGTCGTTGGATCATTCCAAGTGGAAGGAGAGGATACACTAGAAGAGATACAAAGCAGAAAGATTGAGTTGTCGATCTAAGATTCTAATCAACGAACAAGATTCAGTTTGGATATAAAGATACGAGGAGGTTACACTCCAGAAATTTTGAGAATGGGAAAATCCCAAAGCCTGAAAATCTGAAAAGAATAAGGACCATCGGATTTGGAGGACATACAAGGACCATTGGATTAGTGTTGTTGGTTAGCAGACCACGTCAGAAGACCACATCATCATATCATGTCAGTAGACCACGTCAGCAAGGATATGTGGCAGACCATGTCAGTAGACCACATCAACGAATACACATGGCATAATCATATGATGAAAAGTGTCAAGAATAAATTGGCCCGTGCCATGTCAACAAGTGACGTAAGAAATTTGCGTCACTATGGGAGAATTTCTTTGAGAGTTTCACCACCAAGAAATGTCAAAATTCCCAAAGTCTCAAAGGTCGAAGGTCTGAAGTCACTCTCAGTCATCGATCTAAGACACACCAGGAGTTAAGACAACCGTTAGATCCAGGAGAAGAACATGTTCCACATGAGGATCCACATTAGCAAGATTATGTCAATAAGGACACATGGCGCAATCAGACAATGAAAATTATCAAGTTGATTCGGCATTTCAGGTACATGGAAATCACAAATCTGAGTGATACATGGAAGCTACTAGGCTCATGACACATCATCAAGTGACGTAAGTAAGTGACATCACTCTGGAGGAAACAAGGGGTTTAAGATTTGAAATCTCTGAAGTCCGGAGACTCTAAGGATATCTCGACCATTGATCTAAAAGGGACACACGTTAGTGTATTGACAACTTCATAAGATTGACGTATGGAGAAAAGAATGGGTTCAGATTTGAAATCTCCGAAGTCCGAAGACCCATAGGAGATATCAACCGTCGAGTTGATGTTCTGTGCACTCTCAACCATTAATCAAGATACAGTGGAAGGATAGAGTAAGTGTAATATCCAAAGACCCGGAGTAAAAGGTGGCCATCCATCTCAACGGTTGATTAAGTCCAGACCATCAAATTAATCCTTGTAAAAATCAAATGTGATAATTGATTTCTTTCCATGGAATGAATGTAAATCATCTTATTTGTTCGGGAATTCTGATTCAGAAGTTTCAAAAGGTTTGAAACCCAAAAGTTATGAAGGGAAAAGTGTCAAAGTTACAAAAGTCGTCCATTTCAGGATAACTAATCATGGTCTTTGAATTGATAAGTGCTCAAGTTCTCATTAAGCCTAGGCGTATGGTCACCATCAGTGATCACTTGAATTAAGGAGCTTAGAAGCCAAAGAAGCCATAATTGATTGGATGTAACTGACAGAGTAGATGAAGAGTTTTGACTGCCAAAGAAGCTAAGGAATCTCAGCATAACACCCACTAATGATGAACAAATTGAATTAACCGCTAGATATGATGAAGAGTTACCATGATGATCAAGCAGAGGACTCGACATGAGAAAAATATGCAAAACGGAGAAGTGAGATGATCTTCCTGGTCAACGATGCATTCATGAGGAAAAGATGTAGTGAGCAACCTGCAGGGAAGAACAGTGACATAGAGAAGAGCATGCAGAGGCATAGCACATAGAATGCAGATGGTGCATAGAGTATAAAATGTAGAAGAACATAAAGAGCAGAGGATGCAAGCAGAAAGACACTGATGCAGGAAGAACAGAGCAGTGTAGTAGAACAATGATGAGATTGGTAAGACATTGATAAATGTTGTATCACTGTGATAAATTTAAGAAAGAAAAGATTTATATTTCAGGGTGGTAGGGAGGTGCTAGGGAGGATTGGTGTCCTCAAAGTTTCAAGTGGGTGCTTGAACACAAGGATTTGTAGATTCCATCTAGTTGCATCCAGAAAAACCAGGATGGTTCAAGGGAGAACTATTGTTCTCTGTTATACAGGTTGGTGCCTGTGTGATTGGAAGTTGGTGCTTCCATCCAGTTGGTGCAGGAACACTCAAGGAGTTGGTTCTTCATTCTAGTGGGTGCTAGAGAAACTAGAGAGTTGGTGCTCTCAACAAGTTTCTTCTTGTAAAATAGAGGTTGTATCCTCAATGGGAGTTGGATCTCATAAGAATGATAATGTACAGAAAAAAAAGATTACTTATCATATCAAGAAGAAGAGGTTTTTTCCCTTTATGGGTTTCCTCAGGAAATATTTGTCTCTGTATATTTCATGTGTCTGATTGATGTTGAATATTTTTTTTCTTACTTCCCTGGTTTATTGTGATCATCATTGATTGTTCTGTAAGGAGTTCAAAATAAACATCATTGTTTAAGCACAGAAACAACTGATTCAACCCCCCTCCCCCTCTCAGTTGTCCAACATCTCCCCCTTTGGCATTGATGGAAACACTTAGTCATGATAGCATTCATGCTTATACTCCTCATCAATGTTTTTATCTCTCCCCGTTTGACATCAATGGCAAAGGGTATCTCCCTTTGGGGTTGCTCCCCTAACTGAACTCTCTCTTGGTTTCTCCCCATGTCTACATGCCTCTGTTCTCTCTCTCCAATCATTTCTATCTTGCATCTGATAAATCTCTCCCCCTTTTTCATCAATGGAAAAGGTATCTTTCTATCCGAGGTTACTCCCCCTAACTGAATTTTCCTTGGGGATACTCCCCCTAACTAAACTCTTCCTGAAACTGTTCCCCCAACCTGAATTGTCCCCTTTATGGTGCTTCCTTTTGTAAATCTAAGACATATAAGATAAGAATTCAAAAGAATTCATTTTGGAGTATAAATTACTCTTAGTCTTTGGTGAAAATACTCAATGGATTCCCTTGGAAACGGTTTTGTAAAGATGTATGCCACTTGTTCTTTTGTGCCCACATATTCAACTCTGATGTTATTCTCTGCAACCTGTTCCTGTAGAAAGTGATACTTTATTGGAATGTGCTTCTTCTTCGAGTGCATCACCAGGTTCTTTGATATACTGATGGCACTTGTATTATCACAATATATTGGAATGGGCTCATCATAATCAACATGTATATCTAAGTAGAACGTTGCTGCATTGGTGCTTCATCGGTCATCAATGCAACCTACCCAATCTGCATCTATGTAGGCAATAAGTGATAGAACATTTCCTTTTGGATACCATAATCCAAACTCTTATGTTCCTTTGAGATATCTGAAAATCCTCTTTACTTCTAAGACATGTGATTCCATTGGTGCTTCTTGAAATTGTGCCACCTATTCAACTGCCTGCAGTACATCTGGTCTAGATGTTGTCACATATAGTAAGCGACCAATCATTGACATGTATTTCCTCTGGTCTGTAGACTTTGAATCATCATATTTTCTCAACTTGCAACTGGTTTTCATAGGAGTGGTAATTGGTTTGCAATCTTCCATTCCAAACCTATTTATCATTTCTCTGATATACTTAGTTTGAAAAATAAAAATTCCTTGGTTTTTTTGACATATTTGAAGACCCTAAAAGAGGGATAGTTCTCCAAGTAATGACAATTCAAATTCATTCTGGATATCCTTTGCAAATTTATGGCTTAACCTGTCATTAGTACTTCCAAAAACAATATCATAAACATAAATTTCAATTAATAAAATACTACCTTGAGTTACCTTGATGTAGAGGTTGTTGTCTGTGCTTCCTTTCCAGAGTTCATAGGGAGTTTTGTCATTGTTGTTTCTGAGAATTTCCCTATTTTGAATGTGAACTATTGTATGCACTGCATGTGTCCAAAAAATATCTATCAATTTGGAATCCATTAGCATTTTTCGATCCATTTCCTATGTAATTATCATTCATTGTGATAATGTTCCTTTGTCTCTGAACCACTCTTTGAACCAATATATGAATCCATGCTCTTGTCCATGCTGTCCAAGACTTTACTTGTGCAATTGTCCATAATGTTGACCCATTTATCACTATACTATCATGAAGTCTTGATTAATCCATCAGATTGTACTTCTATTGACTGACTTCTCTGGATCTATCTTCTCAAACTCTGCAAGTTTCTCGAAGGGTGGATCTTTGGTCTGTCACAGCTATCACATAGACTCTCCCTATCTAATACTCATATTACCTGGGAGTCTCTAAGCTTGATGGATCAAAAAAATTCATTCTCTGATGTGTATTCATCATCATCTTCATTGGTAGATTCATCATCTATTTGAGCTCTGACTTCTTTATTTATGTCTGTGGATTCATCTTTCACTAAAATTCATGAAAGTACAATCTCTTGAACCTGTTCCTTATTTACCTGTCCTTCTCTTCTTTCAGTTATTTTCCAAAACTTTTTGTATCTGACATCTTTCTTTTTCTCTTTAGAATTTTCTTTATCTCGTTTTATTGCCAATCTTGTGATCTCTGGGACCTGGTCTTTGTTCACCTCTTCTTCTTTTTTTCTTATCCATACTTTATTATATATGATAGCATTGTTCTTTATCATGGAAGTATCAATCATGCTTCTATAATCACTAGCTATGTGTCCATAGTTATGACATTTATAACATTCAATGTTACGTGGGGCCACATATGCACTTCTTGCTTGAACATTTATTTTATAATCTCTGCAATCGACAACCTTATGTCCAAAATCAGTACAATAAAAACAATGACCATAAAAGAAACTTGCATACCTGGGAGTGAATGATCTTCTTTGTGGCGTAGTCTTTCTGAATTTTGACTGATCATGATTGAAGCTTCTTTGTGGTTTGAACATGAATGATCTTCTTGAAGATGTATCTTCAATAGTTTTCTTAGATTCTGGTTTACCATGATTCCTTCCTTTGAGTACTTTTTCATAAATCTTTCTATTTTCTTCATTCTTCTTTTCTAGAAACCTTGAGTGCTTCTCTTCATTCTCTATAACTGATGTGGATGTTTCTATCTCTTCAACATTCTGGTTGAGCTTGACGATTTTACTTCTCAATGTGACAAATTCTTCTTGAATCTTCTCAACCTCTTCTTCTTTCTTCATTATCTGAGACTTCATGACTTCTTTTGTTCTTTTCACTTATTCAAGATGAATTTTTAATGTGATTATTTCTTCTTCAAGTCCTTTCTCTTCTTGACCAAAAACTACCTCAAGCTGGTTTAGATCGTTAGTTCTTTCCTTAATATGATCTGTCAATATCTTCTCTCTCATTTATGCTTCTTCCTTATGTGATTCTATGTTGGCTTCCAAATATTGTTTTTGATATTCAATATTTTCTTCGATCTTTATGGCTTCTTTTAGTTGAGTTCTTAAGTTCTCGATGACCTATTGGACTTTTTAAAAAATGTGAACACTTTCCTTTTGTTTCATCAATTCTTTCTTGAGTGACTTGTTTTCTTCTCTTAGTTCATCTAAATAACTAATCAATTTTGCTTCATAATTGCCTTCCTTTTCAATTAGTTTTTCTATCTCATTTCCTTCATGGCATTCTATTTCAAAACGTCCATGTTTTTCACAGTTAAAACAAAACAAAATACCTCTGGTGTGTTAGAATATGAATGAATGTGCTTGTTTTACCATTGACAATATCTCTATTGTCACCCAACCATAGGCCGAAACCACCCTCTGAGAACCTTTACCTTGACAGAGAGAATAATTTGGATAGCAATCCAATAGCCAAGCAAGGCTAATGCTCCAAGAAAGAAGTAACCAAAGCTTATCAGATAGTCCCATCCAAAACTGGTGCAACACCTTCCCCAGGACTTGCGCACAAGTGACTTCTGTGATTCTGAGAGTGTGTAAAATGAGAGACTAGAACCCTGTATTTATATTATTCCTGGAAGACTTGAATGGGATGACTTCTCTGTCTAAGTACTTAATTAATTCATATTAATTATCTTTCTTCGGCGGACATCTCATCTAGGGTTACTTTTATTTCTTTGATTTCTTCTGGAACATTCTAATCTTGTCAAAGATCACAATAGAGGTTCATACCTCCCAAAGCTACCATAATATCAACACTCCATCCTAGCTAGGGAGGTATAACTGATAATGGTCTTGAGCACAAACATACCATTCAACTGGTAGTATCACGATCACCGTCATTATTATCCAACTGGATAATCTCCATGACAACTGGTACAATATCAATTTATAGAACTCAACTGTGTCTATCCATGGTAGTACGCAACTACTCAAACCATGACACATAGTCACAAATAGTGGAACATATCCACCACAGTAGCATAACTCTATTGTCTGGAGACAAGCAATCTCCATAAAAATCATCTGATATCAACCTGCACAGAAAATATTGTTAAAATAAACT
>SNQJ01S0068530.1:33641-50087 GCA_010110895.2 Picea sitchensis | reverse complement strand
TTCCATGACTTTGTAGTAGAGGTTTGAATCTGCATGACTCTTGCAGAAACCAAGTCTCGCTAGATAGTTGTCCATTTTGGCATACCAAGCCCTTGGAGATTGCTTGAGTCCACATAGGGATTTCTTTAATCTGCAAATGTGAGTGTCTCTGGAATGTACCTCAAACCCTTGAGGTTGTTCAATATATACTTCTTCTTTGATTGCTCCATTGAGGAAAGTTGTCTTTACATCCATCTGATGTAAGTTCCATCCCATGGAAGCGGCAAGAGATATGATATCTCTAATGGAAGTATATCTAGCAACTAGAGAAAAAGTTTCGTCATAATATTCTCCCTCCTTCTGGGAGAAACCTCTAGCTACGAATCTTTCTTTATATTTATCCATGCTTATGTATGATGCATGTTTGATCTTATATACCAAATTTGAAGTTACCACTGATTTTTCTTTAGGTCTAGGTACGATTTCCCATACATCATTTTTCATAATGGATTGGTGTTATTCTGTCATAGCTTCTTTCCATTGTCTCTTTTGATCTGCTTCTTCAAATGTGGTAGGTTCTTCATCTAGAAGCTTCGTCATATATGCTACATAACTTGAGAATATTTTAGGCTCCTTACTTTTTCTGAATGTTCCTTCGGGAACCTTGAGTCTTTCTGCATCTTGTAAGGTATCTTCAAGCCAAGCTGGTCGTTTCCTGGTCTTAGGTATGGTGTTTGAATCAATAGTCTCACATGGTTACATAGGATGATCAGGTTGTTCCTTTTCATCATCTTGATTTTCTGTGCTTTCTTCAATAGGTTGTTCATTCTCTTCTTCTATGGCTTTCTTGAAAGCCATATTTTCATTAAATGTCATGTCTCTGCTGACTTCAATCTTATATCGTTCCAAAATATAGATTATATAAGCCTTGGATGAATCAATATATCCCATGAATATGCCCTTCTTTCCCAAGGGTTCTAGGTTCTAGTTTATTTCTTTTGTCCTAGGGAATATGAGAGTAAACAGGACATCCAAATATTCTTAGGTTTTCCACATTAGATTTATTACCTGAGAAGGCTTCTTCTAGAGTCATGTCCTTTAGTATGTGGTGAGGACTTATGTTATGCACATATATTGTTGTCATGGCTGCTTCTCCCCATAAGAACATGGATAAACCTTGATCATTTAGTAGTTCTTTTACGGTTTCTTTGATAGATATGTTCTTTCTTTCTGCTACACCATTTTGTTGAGGATTATGAGGAACAATTATCTCCCTCCTAATTCCTATCAATTTGTAGAATGAAAAAAATTCCTTTGATGTGTATTCTCCTCCATTATCTATTCTTAAGATCTTGATCTTCTTGTTTGTGAGGTTCTCTATCTCTTCCTTGAATTCTTGAAACTTGCTAAATACTTTGCCTTTTATCTTAAGTAGATATAACCAAGTCTTTCTTGAATAGTCATATATGAAGGTTACGTAGTAAAGAGATCCTCCTAGAGATTTGACTAGCATTAGTCCACAAACATCTGAGTGTATCAGATCTATAATTTCCTTAGATCTATTGTTGCTGCTTGGAAAAGGTTTCTTGATATTCTTTCCAAGGGAACATCCTTTGCAAATTCTTTCATGTGTAAACTCCAATTCTGGTATTCCTTCAACCATCCTTTTGAGAAAAGGTAATGCTTGATAATTAATATGAGTGTACCTTCTATGCAAAAGTTCATTTGGATTGACTTATACGAGAGCTTATTCATTTTGTTCTAGTAGTCTATACAGATTTCCTTCACGGATTCCAATAACCATGACATTCTCTATGTTGGAGTATTTATTCCAAGATAACACTTTTCCATCCACCAAATCTATTATGTTTCCTTTGTCTTCTAGGAAAGATATGAATACAAGATTCTTTTCTAAACCAGGTACATATAAAACATTTCTTAAGTGAACATTGTTACCTATTTTCAACTTGACGGAGGCTTGTCCAAATCCTTCCACTAGGTAAGTTCTTTTGTCTCCGAGATCTACCTTTTATGAGGTCTTCTTCTCATTTAGATTTGAGAGTCTGGCTTGATCTCCCATCATGTGCCTAGAAGCTCCACTATCGATTATCCACATTTCATCTTCAATCGTTCCAGTAAGTGCTAAGTAGTGTAGAAGACTGATCATCTCACTCATGTCTTCGGTTGACTGGTAGTTGGTCATGCTTTGATCCCAAACTTAAACTCTGAAATTTATGTCTTCTGAGAGAGCCAAAATGTGCATTGAACTAGGGTGAATTTGAATATATTGTCCTTGAGAGATATGTTGCATCACAAGGTGTTGGATCTGAGATTTAGGGTTTCTACAACTGCTCCTCCTAGTAACGCTAGTGACAATATCTTGGAAGCAACTCCTGCTAGTAACCCTAGCAATAGTTCCTCAGCGAGTTGAATATCCTAATGGCTATGTTTCCTTCCAATGGTTAGACTGAATGAAGGAGATGTGGGCCCATAACCTGTTAGATTATGAATGAATGTGCTTGTTTTACCATTGACAATATCTCTATTGTCACCCAACCATAGGCCGAAGCCACCCTCTAAGCACCTTGACCTTGATAGAGAGAAGAATTATGGTAGAAATCCAATAGCCAAGCAAGGATAATGCACCAAGAAATAAGTAACCAAAAATGATCAAATAGTCCCACCCAAAACTGGCGTAGCACCTTCCCCGGGACTTGTGCACAAGTGACTTCTGCAATTTTGAGAGTGTGTCAAATGAGAGACCGGTGCCCTGTATTTATAGTATTCCTAGAAGACTTGCCTGGGCCATCTTCTCTCTCTGGGTACTTAATTAATTCATATTAATTATCTCTCTTCAGCCGACATCTCATCTAGGGTTACTTTCATTTCTTTTCTTTCTTCCGGAACGTTCTAATCTTGTCAAAGGTCACAATAGAGGTTCATACCTCCCGAAGCTACCATAATGTCAACATGGTGATTATGTACTCTTCATATTCTAAATATCTTTGACATGGTGAGCAAAATTCTTCTTGATCTATATTTACATCTTCTTTGGCATTTTTTGAATCTGTGATGGGTGAAGAAAATATGTCATGTAACTTATCCCAAAGTTCTTTGGATTATGAACATTTACCAACCTTTTCACTTACCATATTAGGTAATCCTTCCCAAATGAAATCCATTGTTATTTTTTTATTCTTCTTCAATTCCTTCTTACTTGCAGTCTTTTCCCTTTTTGAACTATCATATCCTGTAACAACTGATAGCCAAATATAATGTACTTGTGCCTGTAAAAATACATTCGTCCTTCTACTCCAAATCTCATACTTATAACCACTCTGACCATTAAACATTGGTACTCCATTCTCACAATAATCCATGATCTCCTTCCAGTGGTTAACCTGTTTCCTAAAGGAACCGGCTCTGATACCAATTGTTGGATTACTGAGAGGGGGGTGAATTAGTAATAGACAAATTTAATCATTTTTCACCATAAAATGCAAGTGTTATATCAATGTAGCATTATCATCCAACAGTTGACAAGTAAATAAACAATGAATGAAAGAGCAATCACACACATACCTAGTACTCCAATGTTTTACGTGGAAACCCAAAGAGAGAGAAAATCGCTAAATTTTTTTTATTATATGTCTTTAAGAATTACATTCATTGGAAGCACCAACTTCCTTTGTTTTCCAGTTGCAACTGGTAGGAGGCTCCAACCCCCTAGTTTCTCAGGCTTCAACCTGAGGGAAGCTCCAACTCCCCAATTCTCTGACCACAACTAGAAGGAGGCTACAACTTGTTCTCCAACTATGGCCGAAAGGTGGATACAACCACATGTCCTTGCCCCATCCAACTTCCCTGATGCATAAGTAGAATGATGAAACCATTGTCATGCTATCACTATGAGATATAATGTTGTAAACATGTACCAATCAACCTGTACCAATCAACCTACACCAAACAACATGTACCAATAACCTGAACCATGCATCAACCATGCATCAACCTGTACCTCAACCTGTGATTAACTTGTACCATAAACAAGTGCATCAACCTGTACCTCAACCTGTGATTAACTTGTACCATAAACAAGTGCATCAACTTGTACCTCAACCTGTGATTAACTTGTACCATAAACAAGTGCATCAACCATGCACCAACCTACACTAAACAACCTGTAATCAACCTGTACCATGAACAAGTGCATAAACCATGAACCAAGCCCATATGAATAATCTATCACAACAACCTGTCTCATCAATCTTATCAACCAAATCAGATCTTCTCACCAATATCAACCACCAAGAAAACTCTCAAAGATGTGCATCAACCAAGCATAACACAACAACTCACAATCATCACCAAGATCAATATGTTCTAATAATATACCAATACAAGTATCCTACATCATCCATAAACCATGTGTCAACAATACTACTAACAAGTTCCTCCAACCATGTACCAAGTATACACCAATCATTTATCAACTAATCATCAACTATGACAGATCAAGATGTACCAACATCATCGACTATACACCTCATGTATGAGCCAACTCATCAACTACTTGTCTCAGCCATGTGCCCAACATGTGCCTCGAACAAAAGCCCTCATCAATTTCATCATCCAAATATGCTTTGTATCTCTATAATATACCTAGTGTATATGATCACATACACGCAAACCTTCCTTAACTTTAACAACAAGAGACTAGCATTTTCATCAAACTTTACTTTAGTCTCACATGACTCTTTTTTGGATTAGTCAACAAACCTAACCTGAAATAATCATAACTATGTACCTGTAATGAATAAATATCTGAAAATAAGGTACAATATTATTCAGTGTGTTTTATGCAATTCCTCTAGGTTTCACTACTTCGAACCTCTCAAAAAAGGAGTTATAGGAAAAATGGCATACCTTGTTGAATTCTGGATTATTTTAGAGAGAGACCTTGTAGAGCATTCCCCGCACGGTATATTTGTTGTATGGATATAAAAATTGTACAAAGAATACTAAAGACTGTACTCTAACCAATACATTTGGTCTTACAAAATTTGGATCTGTTATGAATAATTTATGACGTTTTTACCCGAAACACTTATTTTATACTAGTTTCAGAACTAGCCACAAACCCTATTTTCCATGGAGTTTAACTCCAAAAATACAACGAACCACAAGCTAAAATTTGTACCATAGCGACT
The DNA here is from genome assembly GCA_010110895.2 of Picea sitchensis. Lineage (NCBI taxonomy): Eukaryota > Viridiplantae > Streptophyta > Pinopsida > Pinales > Pinaceae > Picea > Picea sitchensis. Next base: position 44,898 of record SNQJ01S0068530.1, on the reverse strand, counting down.
TGGACATGTTTCCTCAATGGCCTCCCAATTTCAGGGTCTGAATCATTCTATAAAAAAGTTTATAGTGAAAATGGTGAGATGACATGTAAATAACATACCTTAGAAAGCATCATCAAAAGAAGTTATCCTCCCTTGAATTTTTGCCTTCTTTACTTCACCTTCCCTTTGAAATTCGTCTTATATATCCTTTGGTTAACTCAGTCACCTGTAGATATTCAATATGCTCAAGTGTGATCTAAAATGAGATAGCATTTCCTCTTATTTATACTTACATGTAGCTTCCTCAAGGGGTTACCTTGTAACCATCTTAACCCAGGTTACCTTGTAACCATCTTAACCCACTTTCTTTATTTTAGGGCTAACCCACTTCTAACCACTTGTCCACTTAGTAATTTCTCCATTAAATTTATTAATTAAATAATTTCTTTTGTATTCACTTTGAATTTTAGTACACTCATCACTTCACTTTATTATTTACCTTCTAAAATCTCTTAAACCACTTTGACCTTTTGGGGCTTCTAGATGACTCATGAGGGTTCTCCAACTTCACATGGCCATAACTCTCTAACCATGAGGATTTATGTGACATTCCACAAACCACCAAAAATGGAATGACATGTATTATCCATATAGAATAGTTTTACCTACAAATATATCAAAACACATACCATTATACATTAAACAAACTTGGCTTCATTACCCAAACCTGGGTTCTCCAACTTCACATGGCCATAAATATCTAACCATGAGGAGTTATGTGACATTCCACATACCACCAGAAATGGCATGACATATAATACCCATATATAATAGGCTTACCTTCAAATATATTAAAACTCATACCATTATACATCAAACAAACTTGGGTCCATTACCCAAACCTTTGTGCTACCGGAGTTCGCTACTGGACTTTCTCCAAGGGTTGGCATAAATCACTAAGGGCTGAAATAAATCTACAATATCACTCTCCAATGGTTAACATCAATGAAAACAAACAATCCATACCAATTGTCCATCAACCTAAGCCAATTTTCTGACACATCCAACTCAGACTGAGTCCAAGATGGTAAATTCCTTAGTGAAAAGAGAGAGATAGAGAATTAAATGTTGGGGATGTAGAGGAGATCATATTTATATAGATTTCCCTCACAAAGGAGATAGGATGAGGATGGTACATGTAATGTCCCCAAGGCCAAGCCCTAGTGTAAAGCTTGCATTATGAATTGTAAGTATGTTTTATTAGGCTGGTGAGCCAAGTTTATATAAGTTGGGGGCGTATGTGATTATTAGGCCAGGGAGCCTAAGTGTTGAAGGCCAAGAGCCTGCTTTTATATATGTAATCATGTAGATAATTAATAAAAATATAAACACCATCGCGTACAGGCCGACATGATGAATGAGTGATGGGGGACTAAGCATCCATAGAGTAGGCAAGTGATTAGGGGGTTGGAATGTGGGAAAAGGGGCTAAGTGTTAAGCCTAGGGGGCTTCAGCCTTGGAAATAATATTTTAATATTATTCCAAAAAGGCATGAGAATTTCATGTTTTATCCCAAGTTCCAGACCAAGGGAAGGTGATGTGTGTTGGTGGAACGCATGCAGTCTCCAGGGTGACAAGTGTCGACCCTAGTGCATGTGAATAAAACGGCCAGGGTGGGTTGTGAGAGGGGCTCCTTCTTCCATTTTCAATCAGAATTCCTAAGCATGTACGTGCTCTGAGCAGTACGACTGACCTGAGTTTTTCAAAGAACCTTCGTGCGTCCCTGTGATCCGAAAATCCTGTATCTGGCTCTGAGAAAACTAGTGTATTCCTCTGTTATGAACTGAAAAGTCTGTGTGGTGTCTAGGGAATTCATGTGCATCCTCTGTCTTAAATGGAGCCTGTGCGTGAAGCCTCTGTCCCGAAACCATGACCGTGAGACCAATTTTCCATCGCCGAACCAGTTTGAGGAAGCCTATTTCTGTATTATGTGGGTTGTTGCAGCCGCACAGTGCTGGACTGCGTATGACTTGTGATCAGTTGTGAAACACTCTCTCCAAGTGAGAGTGGTGTTGAGGTTGGATCAACAGGTGGTTTTGGCCTGTGAGCGTCTCTCTCTAGGTGAGAGAGTATGCAGAGGAAGGAGAGGACTCCTGGAAGGAACCTTGTATCTTCCATAGAGCCCAGAGACTTTCGATCCAGTCTGTTCATGTAACCCAAGGAAAGGGAGGTTAGCATCCGAAGGACTATCCAGGTGATAGAGAAGGTGTATACTTCTGGGGTGGAACAGGCATGTGGGGAATGAGGGTTTGTGGGCAATGATCGTGAGTGGTTCCTGGGAGAGAATCCCTTCCTTGTGGTTGTGTGTTGTTTTCCCTGTAACCTCAGCCTAGCCTAGGATTCCTTGTCTCATAGTGGAGCTTAGTCCTAGCTCAGGGGTGACCCACTACTGATCTTGATGAGCAGTGTGGTCTAAGGCTGGGAGGTTCGTGGAAGTCCTGCACTTGGTTGGTGGAATCTACCACTGTTCAAAGTAAGTACCAGATGATGCTCTAATTATGTTTCTGTATCACTGTGTATTATAATCATCATGTATTTTGTTGTGCATTTGGATTAATGTTATTGCCATGGATTATTTATGTTAGTAATAATTCTTAAGTTTACTCTGAGCTTAAATGTATTTATTTTCTTAAATACATGTGGATTATATAAAGCCTGTATGAGTTGTTTTCCGCAAGGTGGCACCTGCCAGGCCCTAGAAGGGGGTGAAGAGCGCTACAATTTTGTAACAAAAAGACTGTTATAGTTTGGTATCAAAAAGAGTGTTATAATTTTGTGTGTACAGATTGGTAACAGAGAGCAATAAAAGCCTTGGCAATAAAAAGGGGTGCTACAGTACGCAATATACATAAGGCTACTACAATGGAATATGTGGGAAGAAATTTTCTAAAGATATATGTATCCCTGGAGAATTGATAGGTAGATCAACAATTCACATGATTAAGGTAGAAGGTAAGATTGTATATGTTGGAGAAGGATATTTTGGATAAGTATTTGGAATCATGCAGGAACAAATCACATGAAATTTTGGCTAAGGAGAAGCAGGTGTGTGAAGAAGTTGGAGCATGTTCAGGATTTATCGTGCAAAAGGTGGAAAGTATTTAGGATTTTTGGGACATTATTTCCACTTTATAACCATTTATAATGGGCTTAGACCTATTGTAAATATACAAATCATAATGGTTTGTTGGGTAGAAGTAGATAGGAGAGATTCAATTATGAAATTTGGGGATGCGAGTTTTGATGATGTTTTGGAAGAAGAGTCATGACTGAGGTTTTCGAGAGTTGGGATTGCACTACAACAGAATGGTTGAGGAAGGTTTGGGTAATGCTAACTGATACATCCTTTTGTAAGTGTAGTGCAAAACTATAAAGTGATTGAAATGAATAAAATAAGAAGCCAACCATTGTGGACATAGCCCAGTGTGGGATGAACCACGTTAAAACCTTCTGTATTTTTGTGTTGTATAAATGTTTAGTATTATAAATATTCCATTGTTATAGGTTGCACACTTAACTTAATGATGAATGAATGACTTTTAAGTGAAGTAATGTCTCACACAAGGTATATTGAATGAAAATTAGAGGTTAAGTAACAGAAATTGTGCACACATTATATGAATGGATAATGCATAGAATGGTTATGTTGAATTCCTCATTTCCCCCCACTACAAAAACTTAGTTCCTGCAGCCCATATATTTTCCTTGGGTGATATTTCACTTGATTTCAAGTGATGTGATGGGTGTTATATATGCACTAAAAACACAATAAAAACCCTCAATTGAATTGTCAACCCGGGGTAAAAAAACTTAGAATTGTAGCAAAATATATGCCAAAGGTAGAAGGGATCATAGGAGTATAGTCTAACTAATGAAGGTAGCTATCTAAAGATAATATACTCAAGAAAAACAATCTAATGGCCAAATCCTACCAGGTCCCACTGCAAACAAAAATAAGTTACCCCTTATGACTAGGCTTGCTGAGGAGGATCGTATTTGGAAGCTTCTCCTTCTTGTTGTGAAGACTTAGCCTTGTGTCTCTTGTGTTGCTTCTGTTGTGCTCTGAGGTTGCGCTTAGATTTGGTCATCTCATCGACCAATCATTGAAGAGAGTTAATGTTTGTTTGAATGACTGCATTGTCATGATGAAGATGTGTATCTATTGTCCTCCTTTCCTCCAACTTTTTGAGAAGTTGATGGTTTTCCTTTTGTAGCTCCTCTATGGTTGGGGCACAATCAGTGATCTCTGAGGAAGGCTTAGATCCTTTGAGGGATGTGGACAATCTATCAGTTTTAGGATCTAGAGTAGGCATGGGTGAAGTAGGAGTGATGGGAGATCAGTAAGGTGAGGTAGGTTCTGATTTTGTTTTCCTTAGTGACTCTAATCCATCCGCAGAGACTTCCCTAGGTTTCTTATGAGGGCTCTCAAGGTCAGAGGACACTTGGATAGGATCCAAAGCAGGTGGAGTTTTTTCATAAGGCTTGGCTCTTGTGCTCTGGGTACTCTTTCGAAAGGGTCCTTTACCAATTCGATTGGCTCCCCTCTTATTTGTGGGAATGATGGGAAAGTCTTGCTGCATTACTTCTTGAATCTTTTTAGGTGTAGGATCAATAGAGAGTGAAAGCATTGGGGGGTTAACAATAGGCTTCTTTTGGTCTTTTCTCTTGGTATTTTTACCCGATGAAAAAGTAGGGATATCAACAATATTTTGGTATTGTTCCAGAAAAGAGAGGGTTTGTGAAAAGGTGTTTGGAGTTCTTGGAGAGGGAGGCTTGGATGGAGAGATAGTTTTTAGGCTAAGTGGCTTTTTTTTTGTCTTAACTGTCAAGTGAGGGTTTGCAAATTGGTAGATAAAGGCATCCCAATTTTGACCCTGTTTCTCTAGTTCGGAAATAACGAGGAGTTTTATCAAGCCATGGTGGAAGAGACTATTGTGGGGGTTAGTCACATTCTTCCTCACTTGAGAGGACATCTTCTCCAAGATTTTGAGAAAATAGAAGGGAAAGTTCAAGGGTTTGTTGAACATAAAATGAGCTAGCAATCTAAAATGACAATATTTGAAAGTAAAGTATCTACCTTCACATGTAATTAACCTTGTGATGACAATGAGGGGATTGATCAATTCCTCATTTATCCACTCCTTAGAATACCCTTTTTCTCCTAAAATTCTCTCGAATTCGGGCTTAAACACCCTGTTATAACTTGAGCACGACAATTGGTGATTTTTGAACCATCTATCTCCCATCCTTGGGAGCTTTGTGGAAGCAACAATGGACTCTTCTGAAACTTCAAAAGTAAGATACCCTACATGTGTTGTCTTACCATTGAAACCGAATGCAAATTGTATGGAGAGGTCGTCATCGTGGCCTTGTAAGCTAGACAAAAATGCCCCCGAGCCTGCGCGCAAAAACACTTATCTGCACTGTGCAAATTTGGGAATGGAAAACAAGCTTGCATAGGAGGAAGGTTCATATCTCTTGGGCATTGTGATAGAGGTGAAATTAACCAATAAAGGGTGTAATCGAGCCAAACAGTGGCATAAATTGAGCACATGTCGAATGATTTTTGAACAGGGGATGAATTGGCAGAGGTTGGGCGCAATTTCTTAACGTAGGGGAGAGAAAATGGTAAGGGAGAATTGAGATAATAGAGTGCCCAACCCGATTTTGAATGCATCTATAGTGGAGTAAGTTACCCACATGTGCGCACGAGCTACCATGTCTGGGAATTTTCGAATTCAAAGGCTTGTTTTTGGAGTAATGTAATGATGTGTGGTTAGATCAATGTCCAAGTATTTTGACTTGGACATTTGATCATAAACATATGAAGCATATTTAAGCAATGCCTACAACTAATTCATTTGAATGTAATTGATTTCCAGTTACCTGGAATCTAGGACAGTTATTGGTGTGCAATTCACATGGCACTTCATTCGGCACCTTATACGGCATCTCATACGACACCTCATACGGTACTTCATCTGGTACCTTTGTGTTAAGTTCATTTTCACCTCTTATAATGGATAGCCTGCAATTTGAAGTGGTTTTGACAATCACAGTAGTTAATGAGAAGAGGGAGAATGCTCCATGCTCACTCAATCTTCTTGCATATGACATATAATGTCAAAAACCTACAATGAACATGTTATAGCAAGAATAAAAATGTATTGTCAAACCTACAATATGCAGCTTGTAATGAAACAATAAACTGATAAAGAGTGGTTTGTTAAGTAATCGATAAAGAGTGGCATGTTAAGTATGTGTTCAGTAATTTATAGCACATAGGAGTTAAGCATTTCAAAAATAACATTACTATCAATGTAATAACTTTTATCATAGAAATAATACAAAAATTCTTTCAAAGATCTACTTCTCTAGGCGATGATCATTTGTCAGCTCATGAACCCCTCCCCCACACCTAAGTATTGTGAAACCTCACAATCAAAAGTATAGGAAACCAGTCAGTATCCCCCAATAGCTGAAGATTTATAGTATGTCAAGTGTAAAGATAAAATTTCACAGCTTGGTCTGACAAGATAGTTAGAAGTTGGCCCCACCTATAGGATAAGAGATCCTATATATAGATAAGAAGAGGTAGGCAAGAGAGTTTCAAGATAGTCTTAGAGTTATTTCCCAATGGAAATTTGATGGATTTCATTAACCTTAGTTTAACCACACATACTTCATGTCAGCTTTGTCTGCAAGTAATGTCGTACATCAAGACAAGTTTAAATTTATGATTTATTTTTGTCAGATTACCATCCTCGCTAGGTAGAATGCCCCGCTGCCAGCAAGCCTGTTCAGTACTCCATCGGGTTTACCTAGTCATACCACAGGCCGGTACCCACTGCCAGCAGACCTGTTCAATATACTGGCGGTTTATCCTAGCCCTCCATCCATTAAGATTTTAGTATAATATTGCGTATGCAAGAAGATGGGGGAATAGGTCTGAAAACAACTTTTTCTTCCTCTTTTTTTTTCAATTGGGATGGTATTTATGTTAGAGGATGACTTTCTGTTATATTACTTAGTGATTGTCCTAATGTAAGGGGTACTTAATCAGACATGGCCTATATAAAGATATGATATAATCACGTTATTTATTTTGTAGTGGATGGTACCATTGAGAAAGAACAAAAAGGTATCTCTAGGCTCAACTTACTTTCTTCCTTTGTAGTTATTGTGATGTTTCCATGGCTAACCGCTAATTAGACTTCCTTGTTACTCTTTGATAAAGACACTTAACACACTTACTCAAGTTTCTTGGAAAAACTGTACGAGAGACCTCTAGGCTTGATAGTTATGGTATCACTTCCTTATATAGTGGTGCAGAGTTTCAAGAGAAACTGCTTTAGAATGCTTTAAAAAATGAGAATGTTTGCAAAAATGTGGCTAATTACAGTAAGTCAATATTCATTTGATGCTTTAGTGGACACAAAATTCAAGTATAACTAATGTTTTGAGGAAATATCCTTGAAACTGTGTACTCTTGGTGAAATAAATACTTACAGAAAACTCTAGAATTGACTTATTAACAAAATTCAAAAAGTATTTACATATATACAGTAGGAAATTCAAAAAAAAAATTCAAGAACAAGGGTGGACTTCCCCATATACTAAGGCCAATGCCTTGTCAGTTGACATGACCTGTAGAAAATCCTCTCTGGAAATGGGCTTATGATAAAACTTAAGCCGGTGTCCATTTACCATAAAAAATACTTGTCCATCGTCAATTGTTTTAATTTTTACAGCTCCATTGTCATATACAATGTCTACCTCGTAAGGGACCAACCAACGGGTGGTAATTTTACCTTTGAAGGTTTTGAATCGAGAATCAAACAATAGAGCCCAATCACCAGGTTGGAAGTGTTTCTTCTTGATACGCTTGTCATGCCACTTGCTCCTCTAGTTTTGGACTAATATTGTTTGTTGGATGGCATCTTGCCTGATTTCATCCAACTCATTCAATTGTAGGGCTCATTGCTTCTGAGCCTCATCTAGGTTCAATCCTAATTCTGTGGCAATATGGAAGGTCCTTACTTGGAATTCTATAGGTAAAAGTACTTGTTTCCCGTACACTATCTCATAAGGGGTATTCCCAGTGGTATTCCTCCAAGTAGTCTGGTATGTCCACAAATCCTCTGGGAGCCTATCAACCCAATCTCAGTGATGTAACTAAATAGTATTGGTCAAGATGGCTTCCAGAACTTTGTTTGTGGATTCTATCTGACCATTGGCTTGCGGATGGTATGGAGAAGATTTACGGTGTTTAATCCCATATTTCTTTGTTATCTCTTTCATCATCTTAGAAGTGAATTGAGTGTCTTGGTCGGTAACAATTTCATGAGGGACATCAAAGCAGATAAATATGTCTTCATAGATAAATTTGACAACAAACTTCTTTGTAGCCCTGAATAGGGATTTTGCCTCTACCCATTTGGTGACATAGTCTGTACAAACCAAAATATAGTTCTTCCTACGGGACATGGGTGAAATTGGTCCTACAAAATCAAGGGCCCATTTTTCGAAGGGTTCTATCATAACTTGAGCATGCAAAGGCATTTTGTCAGCTGACATAGGGAAACTATCACAACTTCTCACATATTTGGTAGCATCTTCGAAAATGTTAGGACAATAGTAACCCGAATGTAGCACCTTATATGTTGTACTTTTGTCAGAAAAATGGCCACCACATGGTCCATCATGACAACTTCGTAGTATTTCAGGTACCTCATCTTCTCGGACACATCTACGAATAATCAAATCAGGACCTGTGCAAAAAAGATCATGACCAACCCAAGAGTAATTAGCACTTTGTGTAATAATTTTCTGCTTTTCATGAGGTGACAAATGAGACGGTAATTTCCTAGTGTCCAGATAGTTTTCCATATCTGCAAACCATGGGGTATTGACAGAAAGTGAAAAGAGGTGCTCATCTAGGAAACTATCATCTACAGGGATATCATCATCCTCATTTTTTATTCGGGAGATAAATTTAGCTACTACATTATCCTTTCCAACTCAGTCAAGCACAATGATGTTAAATTCTTGCAATAATAAACGCCACCTAGTCACCTGGCCATTAGTTATAGGTTTATTCATGAGGAACCTAATGGCAGAATGATCAGTATGTACAAATAATTCATAACCTGTAATGTAATGATGAAACTTGTTAATAGCAAGAACAACTGCCAAGAATTCTTTCTCGGTGACTGTGTAGTTCAACTTGGCAGGGGACAAGTTCTTGCTCACAAAATAAATGGCATAGGACTGTTGGTCCTCTTTCTTCCCTAATACCCCTCCTATTATGGTGTCGGAGGCATCAGTGGATCTATAAAATGGGAGATTCCAATTGGTCCCTCTAAGAACTGGTGCCACAGACAGCGTAGCTTTCAGGGTTTCAAAGACAGTTTGACACTGCTCTGTCCAAACAAAATCAACATCTTTTATCAATAATCCAAACATAGGTGCAACAATCTTTGTAAAATTTTCAATAAACCGTCAGTAATATCTAGCATGTCTAAGAAAGATTCTCACCTCTTTCTGATTCATGGGGGGTGGAAGTCTAACAATGACCTCAATCTTTGCAGGATCAACTTTTATCCCTTCATATGAAACATGATGTCCTAGAACCACTCCTTTAGTTAACAACATTTTTCATTTTTCATGACTTAGAGATAGGTTCATTTCCTAGCATCTGATGAGGACTTTTTCTAAGTTGTCTAAGGCTTCCTGGTAAGTGTTTCCATAGACTGTGAAGTCATCCATGTAGACCTCCACACAATCATGAATAAGATCAGCAAATATCCCTAATATTTCTCATTGAAAAGTGGTAGGAGCATTACACAATTTGAATGGTAAGACCCTATAGGCATAGGTGCCCCAAGGACAAGGAAAGGTAGCCTTATCCTAGTCCTCAGGTGCTATAAGAATCTGATTGTACTCCTTGTACCCATCTAGAAAAGAGAAATACTTCTTTCTGGAAAAGGTATCTAGAACTTGGTCAATGAAAGGAAGAGGAAAGTAGTCTTTCAGAGTGGCCTTGTTGAGTTCCCGGAAGTCAACACAAATTCTCCATTTCCCTAACACTTTATTTGGATCCACTACAATTGGGGATACCCACTTACTATCGAACATGGGATAGATAAATCTGACATTTAACAACTTTTGGATCTCCTCCTTGTCTATATCTTTAAGTGTTGGGTTCATCCTTCTCTAGGGTTGACTAACAGGTGTTACTTCCCCCTGGGTATATATGTGATGGATGCATGTGTTTGGGTGTATACCCTTCATGTCAGTGTATTCCCAGGAAAATTCTCTTGATCGTTCTTTAAGGATATCTACTAATTGTTTATGTTGGTCTACATCTAGCCCAGAATTTATATGTAAAAGTTTTCCTAGACTAATCTCATAGGGCATAGTGTAATACATGGTAGACTCATCTATCTTGTAAATAAAAGATGTCGAAGGAAAAATGGATGGGTCTAACTGTTCTTGAAATTCTTCCCCAAACATGTACTCAAATTAGGGAAAATATTGTGGAAAATCCACACATGTGATAGCAGAAATAAACTGGTTTAGCACATTTTTTGTTGTGTCCTCCTGAAGTGCCCATGCATGGTCACTTGGAAATACGGGTTCTTCCCAGTCCTCATTCTCGTATGGACATTCAATCCACCATAGATTCTCCATAATAGGTTGTGCTAGAGGGTAAATGGTGAGCTTTTGGATAGAGAGACCATTTGAGATGGCCATTTCTCCTTCTCTACATCTAATAAATGCATTGGTTGTGGCTAGCCAAGGTCTTCCCAAAATAACATGATGGCCTTTGGTAGGATCCTTTTAATGAATGAAAAGAAAATATGCAAGGTATGTTGGATTGTTGAGAGGGGGGGTGAATCAGTAATAGCATAATTATAATCCTTTTTCTTCAAATGTTATATCAATGTATAATTATTATCCAATAATGAGCAGTAAAAAATAAACAATCACACACATACACAGTACACCAGTGTTTTACGTGGAAACCCAAATCGGGAGAAAACCACGAAATGGTTTTTCTTATATGTCTTGAATAATTACATTCATTAGAAGCACCAACTTCCTTTATTTTCCAGTTGCAACTGGAAGGAGGCTCCAACCCCCTAGTTTTTCAGGCTACAACCTGAGGGAAGCTCCAACTCCCCAATTCTCTGGCTACAACCAGAAGGAGGCTACA
>SNQJ01S0068529.1:43409-60031 GCA_010110895.2 Picea sitchensis | reverse complement strand
ACAACATGACGATCATTACCCTACGTCACAATGTGACATACAAAGCCCATTGACACAATGAAATGAACATAACCCTACGTCACAATGTGATGATCATGCACAAAAATCACAATGTGACAATCAGAACCCTATGTCATAATATGACCCATAGTCATCCATATATTGACCATAGTAAACCCAAGTCAACCATTAGCTGACCATATTTAACCATTGTCAATGAGAGTTGAGCATAGTCAACCATGCTCAACCAAAATCTACCATGGTCAACCACAGACAATGTACAACAACTATTCTCGACACGGTCAACATATTTAACCATACTCATCCATGTTGAACCATTGAAAAAAATGGTCAACCATAGGAAGCCATAGACAATTATAGTCAAACAAAGTCAACTATAGTCTTTTATAGTCAACTATGCTCAACCATGGTATATAGAAGTCAACATGGTAAACCATAGTCTAACATGGTCAACTATATTTAAACATGGACAACCGTGGTCAACCATATTCTTACATGGTCAACCATATTCAACCATATGTTGACCATAATAAACTCTCCTCATCCATAACTTAACCATACTTAACCATAGTCAACCATAGTATTCCATACTCACCATGGTCAACCATGGTCAACCAAACTCAAACATGGTAAACCATACTCAACCATAGTTAACCATTCATGCTCAATGATGGGCAACCACAATCCACCACGGTTAACCATAGTCAACCATGGTCAACCATTTTCAACCATAGTCAACCATGCTCAACGATGGTCAACCATGGTCATTCATAGTCAATCATGGTCATGCATACTCAACCATAGTCTACCATACACAACCATAGTCATTGATAGTCAACGATGGTCAACTATAATCAACCATCATTGACCGTAGGAAAATATAGTCAACCATACTCAACCAAAGTTGCCCATGGTCAACCATAGTAAATAATAGTCAACCATAGATGACCATGATCATCTATAGTCAATCAACCTCACCATAGTCAACCATGGTCAGCCATAGTCATTTATAGGCAACCAAGGTCAACCATGGTCAACCATCATTAGCCATAAGAAACCATAGTCTACCATACTCAACCATAGCTAACCATGGTCAATCGTACTCAACCATGGTCAACCATGGATGACTATAGTCAACCATGTTCAACCATAGTCAACCAAACTTACCATGGTCAACTGTACTCACCCATAGTCAACCACGTTCAACCATAGCCAACCATAGTCATTGATAGTCAACTAAGGTCAATGATGGTCAACCATTGTTAACCATATGCAACCATACTCAACCATCATTAACCATGTTCAACCATACTCAACCATGGTCAACAAAGGTCAAGCATGGGAAACCATAGTCAACCATGGATAACCATAGTCAACCATAGTCAGCCATGGTCAGTCATACTGAACCATAGTCAACCATATTCAACCATAGTCAGCCATAGTTGACTATGTCCATCCATAGTCAACCGTAGTTAACCTTAGTCTACCAAACTCACCATAGTCAACCATGGGCAACTAGACTCAGCCTTAGTTAACCATACTCAACCATGGGCAACCATGGTCAACCATGGTTACTCATAGTCAACCATACTCACCCATAGTTAACCATACTCACCCATGGTCAACCACAGTCAACCATACTCAACCATGGCCAACCATGGTCAACCATATTGAACCATAGTCAACCACAGACAACCATGGTCAACCATAGTCAACAATGGTCAACCATAGTATACCATACTCACCCATAGTAAACCTTACTCAACCATGTTCAACCACAGTCAACCATGGTCAACCATATTAAACCATAGTCAAACACGGTCAACTGAATCTTAGTCAACCATACTCAACCATGGTCAATCGTAGTTAACCAAGGTCAACCATTGTCAATCGTAAGAAACCACAGTCAACCATATTCAACCATGGTCAACTATGGTCAACCATGGTCAACTATACTCTACCATCATCAACCATACATAACCATGATCAAACAAAAACAAGCATGGTCAATTATAGTCAACCGTGGTAAATTAAAATAAACCATGGTCCACTGCTCCTCCCCTCACATTTTCGACTTACGGCTATACCTTTTTCCATCGTCCCAATGGTCTTTTTTCTAATAGCCCAAGTGCATTCAATTTCATAGGTATTTTTCTCTACTATTTATTTAAAGGATTTTAACACATTAAATTGTAGTTTTAAATTTTAACACATTAATTTATTTTAAATTAATAATTTAAATGACAAATTACAATTTTCATATATAACTAAATTTGTTTTCAACATGCAATGATACTTGTGAACTCCCACCCTCTTCAAACTCTCCCAATAAGAATTGGGACAAGCCTTCCCAAGTAGTAGGAGATGGAATATGGATCTGTGAACAACACAACTAAGAACTAAATCTAGGATTCAATGTGTTCACATTTATATAAAAACATAAATTTCATGTTGTTGATATTATTCAAAAGATTGGAGATTGGAAAAATAAAATGATCATATGTGGATATTAGAAAACACATACCTGATTCAACCCATCCAAATTTAAATTCGTGGAATCAAGTACCCTATTTACTGGAGATTCATTTAACATATGTCCAAACTGCAATTAATGACAAAACAACTCAGTTATTTCTAAAGATACAATGATATGTATCTAGATATATAACTAAAAGTAAACTATCCTCAAATGTATCAAAAATTTACTAACTATAACAAATACCAATCCAATGTTCGGTTCATCATTCTGAATGACCTCCTTCAACAATTACGGCAAATTTTTTCACACTCCTTAAGATTTTCTATGAACATGGTATGCAAATCCTCATTTGTTTTATAAACAAAATTGGCTCGAGAATTGGCTTCCTCTCTCTGACGGTTCAAACCAACATCAACACCATAAAAAAATGATTCCAATTTTTTCCCGATTGAATTCCTAGCCTCTTTTCCAACCTCTGATGTAGCTCACAACTCTGAATGTGAAGAAAATTCCCCTGTTGGACGAGATACTAAAGTTTGTGGAGGCCTCTGCAATTTTTCATTTCGATATTCCCCTTTCTGGCCATATGTCTGTCCTTTACCAACCCCATAATAATTGAACGGTAGGTTATTATAATCAAGGTGCATGTCCATGAAAAAATGTGCATAAAAGTGTATAGCAAAGTAATGTGAAACCTTATCATTCCATGTAAACTTCCCATATGCTTCCAAAAATCTATTAGAAAGATGTCTTGCTATGTTGGGGTGCTTAAAATATTGCACCTTCAACATCTTTCACTTTGGCCCATATTTTAAATTGAACATATAAATTGCATTTTATTTTGAAACTCTACTTTTTACTAAGTCCCATTTATCAGGGTCCATCACATCCGTCTTTCGTCTCCTCATTAAATCGATAATACTGTTAGTTGTTGGCCCCATATTTTGATATGCATCCATAAAATTTTGCAATGAATGAAAAAGAATATCCAAGCTTTGTTTACTCTCCCGAGGGACATCCAAGCTCCTAAAATCATTTTTCAACATTCATTTAACACCTAAGCATCGTTCGAGGGTCATTTCTTCAGTAATCCCTTCCCAAGGAAGCTCATCACCAACATCCGAAGGATAGGTGGATGTAGGCGTGTAATCTTTTGTTTCTTGATAACACCTCCTAAATCCACCTTCACCCTCTTCACCAACATTAGAATCTTCATGATATCCACTCTCTCTTTCATTATATTCCCTCGCATTAAAATCATTGTCTACACATACACATTTGAAAGTAATTACAACATTTAACAACAACATAATTTAACATAAGAAAATTAAAACACACACACACACACACACATATATTAAACATAAACATAAATACATGAAAATACAAAATCAAAGAACATGACCAAACATATTTTCTTGTCCTAGTATATTGCCTACATTCTCTAGTGTTGGAGTATTAATGTGCAACCTATCTAAGAAGGCTGCATCCATAGTACTATTTTGAGCACATTCTCGAGATGATATATTCACAGAATAATTTGATAATCTCCTCCTCTCACTAGATTTTTGTTGGTCACTCATAGTCTCAATCGAAGAAGGGGTTCCTCTTCTTCCTTGATGGGATATCCTAGAACATTTGCGGGGAATGGTTGGAGACTCATGTCTCGACATCTCGCCTCAATATCTATCCTTTGAAAATTCATGAATATGAAAATTCATAAGTTATAGAAATATTAAATGGAAATATTAAATTTATAACACAAGCATTTAAGCATTTATAACAACTTCAAAGCATCACAAACATATATTGAAAAAACTAGAACTATTATATTTTTTACTACATAATGCTATATATAATGAACATGAACATATTTAAATATAATTTAAATGTGACATGTAGAAGATCATCTATATCTGTGTAAATAGTAGAAGGTAATTTTTAAGATAATCTATGTGTAACATGTTAAAATTTAAGGGCAAAAAATATGKCTAACTAAACAAGAAATATTTATTTTAATTTCTAAACATTAGTTACTTTTATATTACAATCARCAAGATGTTAAAACTTTTGATCCATAATCTAGTAAGCCTAAAAACAATCACCGACAAAAAATTTAATTAAAACTAAAACAAGAAACAATATTACATGATATGTTGTTTCTATCCTCTTAGATATCTTAGATATATGCTCAGAAAAAGATTCAAGGAATCATTGATCAAACCCTCAGGGCAGATCTCATCATGACACTTGGAACAAATTGCCAAGAAGAACTTTTAGGGTAAATTATCAATAGACTAACCAACAACATACACAGGTGGCACCAACAATAGAATATAACAACAACATACATAGAGTGGCATTAGCAAGGAGATGAGAAGGGGACACCAAAAAAAAAATGAGGGCGACACCAACAAGGAGAACCATAATCCCTAAACAACAAGTAAGAAGATATCTGTGAAAAGATGGAAAAGACCCTTAGGGGTCAACGACAACAAGAGTTTGGATAGGTTAGCCCACGGTGGATTAATACACCAAGAAGAACTATCCTAGAGGGGTCGCAACCAGTCTACTAAATGATTAAATAATTTAAACAAATAATATTTATAACATAAAATATTAATTATTAAATCATAAAAATCAACAATAAAAAAACAAGTCAAGAGAGGGGATCCAAAGTCAAGGCAACTAAATTTCTTTAGGAAGAAGAAAATAACAAAACCAAAAAACCACACAACAATTAATGGGGACGTAGCTCAAGCAAGGGTGGTTTCAAGACAAAGTCAATAATTAAATTCTTCCAAAGTCAAGGAGGCTAACTTTCTTTAGGTAAAATCAAAGAACAAAACTAAAAACCCACACAAGAATTAAGGGGGGCATAACTCAAGCAAGGGTTATTTCAAGACAAAGTCAACAATTAAGTTCTTCTTTCATGGAAGAATGTCCACATGATTCTCATGATAATTACTTATAAGCTTTTATCATCCCAACATACGAGGAACTTCAATAATGTGATCATGCCCTTCTTAACTACTCCTAGATCTCATGGACCATCCTGGGAGAGAAAATGATCGCACATTATCTCAACTTGGTACTTAACCAAGAAACAAAATAAACCAAAAACCAAAAAACCACGCTAATAAGAGTTTTCATATTTGAATTTATGTGATCTGTGAAGTAAGTGATATTCAGATTTTTAAAGAAAGAATGAATTTTAAGCAAAAGTAAAGTATGCAAATTTTTGACTTATATTTAGTGATATCAATTCATAAAATGTAAAACAAAAATCTAAATTGAACAATAACTTTTTGTGCATGGATAGGGATGTATTTGGTGTTGCCAACCTTCTCCTAAGGTTGACATGGTCGAATAAAACCCTGTCCAAGTACAAGGATAGGCCCTGTCGACCTCCTCCAAAGGTTGATAGGGCCAGATACAACCTTGTCCCTATACATGGACAAGGTCGTATTTGGCCCTGTCAACCTCCTCCTAAGGTTGACAGGGCTGAATACATCCCTGTCCATGTACAGGGATAGGCCCAAACAAGCCAATCCATGTATAGGGACAGGCCTGTCCATGTACATGGACATGGCCGTATTCAGGCGTGTCAACCTCGTCCTAAGGTTGACAGGGTTGAATACAACCCTGTCCATGTACATGGACATGACCAAATTCAGCCGTGTCCCTATACATGGACAGGGCCGTATTCAGCCCTGTCAACCTTCTAAAACTATAAAACAAATTAAAACTAAAAAAAAAAATACAAAACAATCTAAACTAATTACCTGGACATAAATTTAATGATGATTTTATACAGTTAGAAATAAATTTAACGTACAAATTTACTGTTGAAATTATACAGTTAGAAATAAATTTAATCTACAGTTATGCTTAAAGAGGCCATTATAATTCATAACTAACCTTAGGATTTCCAAACTGACTGTATATTTTTCAATTGAATAGGGACTGTTTGCTACATTAACTAATTGCTAAGGCTAAATGAATTTGAGAATTTTGTATTCAACATTGGCAATGAACCCATGGACTTAGAAAGGATGTTGACATGGTTGAATATGACCATGTCCATGTATAGGGATAGGCCCAAATTTGGGCCTATCCCTTTACATGGACATGGCTGCATTCGGCCCTGTCAACCTCCTCCTAAGGTTGATAAGGCCGAATACAACCCTGTCCATGTACAGAGACAAGCCCGAATTCGGGCTTGTCCCTGTACATCGACAGGGCCGTATTGAGCCCTGTCAACCTCCTTAGGTTTTGAATAGGTGATCTTACACTCCATAATTTATTGTTCTACACTTAAGCATATGGAAGTTCATTTTTATTCAATGATTTTTTCATTTATTTATTTAGATTTCTCAATAAAAATGAGTTATTCAATCCATAATCATAAATAATATTATATGATCATCTTTCATATTTCTTTGTTTGTACCATGATGAGAACAATATATGCTTGTCATATTTAATTAGGCTTTTAATCTATCCTTCCTTGAATACCTGTTTTGAAAGCAACGTGGGGACGACAGTGTCAAATCCTTCCAGAAAGCTTGCCTCGCTCTCGCAGATTTTGGTTTTTTCATTCTAAAATTGGATCATCTTTCTCTATAAATGCATTTCTTTCCATTTATCTACATCCATCCAGCCCTCTTGCCTTCTGTGCAGTGATATTTCTTTTCATTTATCTACATCCAGTCAGCCCTCTTTCCTTCTGTGCAGTGATATTGGTTTATAAGGTGAAGATAAATGGAGTTATTAACACTGTTCGTTTCCCTTACGTTGGTTTCATCTTTTCACCTAACCTTTCACTTTTACTATTCTAGATGTATATTGTAGATGCATCTTTAACGTTCTTTGAATATTGTTTTATCTTCTTTAATGAATTGCTCTTAAGAAAATATTCTCTTTACATGTCACAATATAATTCTATTTGTAAAAATATAATTTTAATTTAATGATTCTAAAATACATTAAAATATATTAGATTATACCTAAGAAGTTTTTAAGCACATTTTCATTAATCCATGTGAAACATTATTTTCCTTGTAACAATACTACATAATCTTATAATTTTTTAATTTTTTTAATATATAAATTTTTAATTTTCATTAATTTATATGGAATTTGTATTAATTATTTACATTCATTAGCATATATCTATTGTAAATGATTAGATTTAATGAGTTTTTAATTATACTTGGGATTTTAATGGACAAGATTCCATATGTTCACAATATGAAGGGTTGTATTTCAAACGTGCTTCTTTGCATGAAAAATATCTCTTGTGGTCATAAAACTTTGATTAATGTTGAACTAGTTTTAATGCTCCCACTTTAAAGTTTAGGTTTTATTGGATTTAAGTTTTTACTGCTTCATAATGCTCACACATGTATGTTATGCACACATCATGGCCTTCCTGTTCTTTTCAAGGTCATAATACCCACACATGTTATGCACATGTTACATTCCAATACTTGTTTCTATAAATTGGAGAATATTATAGCAATAACTGTGAATGAAAGAAGGAATATGCAGCACAATAAATTTGTAGCGAATTACCCCATAAGGCCTTGGGATAATCACCTATTCATCTTTGTACACCATATTTATCGATACTACTGTGGTTAAACACCGATTTTCCTCCCTAGATTCAAAGATTTGAGTTGCTCTACTAGCCCCCTTATACTCATACGGAGAACTGATCAATGATTTGTGCAAGCACAATTTGAAAGACATCTATGCAATACAAAACGAAGCCATGATATGTTTTGGCCTATAGGGGTGACTCAAAATAACATACTAAAATGTATGCAGTACCATTGAGACAACCATTACTCAATTCATATATCTGAAGCGATTTGAGAGACTACTGATGTCGATTGGAGTACGAGAAAAACAAGGAGAACAATGTTGCTTGAGGCCGATCAGGCAAGACATTTGGCTACCAAGTAAGTTCTTCCTTTCCGTCTATGCTTTCTCTTCTCTGTATTTTCAATTTCCTTTGTCTGTGTTTCCTTGTCTGGATTGGAATGTGGTCGAGCCTTGTATATTGACTCCTTGCATATTGATGGCAAAGGAGTGAGAGTTTTCATAATGTTCTTCTTCAATGACTCGGCTGTTGCGGTCTGCCTAAGCCTTAAAAATGGCCAGAGTAAGCCCATTTATGCAATTAGCCTCTAATTTATTGCATACTATCAATCCCCTTTAATACAACATATGAAATCAACTATTTAGGTTACACTTAACTCTAATCTTAGTGATATTACCACACACATTACATTGCATCATAGGTTCATGTGATTGCTCTGAATGATAATATGCACTGCCTGGACTATCACTACTAAACTCAACTATTTAGGTTACACTTAACTCTAATCTTCTTGATGTTTTCACAAACATTACATTGCATCATAGGTTCATGTGATTTCTCTGAATGATAATATGCATTGCCTAGACTATCACTACTAGAAACCTAGATTTGTGACACTGTTATCACCTATGAATTGACTAATATGCATTGCCTAGATATCCTCTTGGAAACCTAGATTTGTGACCTTTGACATCACTAATAAAGAGCACTAACCTAACGCTTAATATGGGAAAAGATGCGCCTTCATTTTTTTATATCATAGAGTCCAAAGGAAGTGAGAAACACTAATTTCCTTTGATAAAACCTATGAATCATGCCATTGTCATGTTGAAAGCTCTCAGTTCACATCCTTGTCGTCAGTTTATTCAATGATGCTCATCCGATTGCCAATATATTTCTATTTTCTAATATTATTTACGAACAAAGATCGACGATTCGATTTCAATAGAATAATGTGGTTGATTGAAAACCTAGATTCATGTTACTGTTATCACATTATGCCTTAAATCATGCATATAACCTTTTATTGCTTCTAAATTATACTTTTTCTCAATGGATTTGGAAAATATGTGCAGACATCAACCTCTCATGAAAACCTAAAAACCTATCAATTACATTCTTTAACAATGTTCGCTAATAGGGGCAAAGAGACTCTGGGTGTTTGTTTATTTTTTCAAAAGAACAAATATAATTTTTCAAGAAACATAATAATTGAATTTTTGAATTTTTCTCTAAAAAATTTGTGGAGGCAAAGATGAATATTTTCAAGCATACGGTGGTATATTAATGTGCTTTCTTATCAATAGTGCTGATCCTGATCACTTTCTTCCAAAGCAAGTGGCAGGTCATCCTATGAATACACAATCCATGGTGAATACACACTCAGTGGTGAACATAAGTTACACGTGTTTATGTGATGGAAGAGTGTAATCTCTTTAGAGATGGTTATAACGACATCGGTGTATCTTATAACCCAACTCCATTTAGTGCCTTGAGCGATGTTAAAAAGGATGGATTATGATGGTCGATAAGAATATGGATGTTTCACGAGTTTGCAAACAAATTATAATTGCATTTTCATTAGAATAAATTTATGTTAATTTCATATCACATATTATAATTTTAAATGATTTTAAAATTAATAATTTTTTAAAAAAAAAAAAAAAAAAAAAAAAAAAAAAAAAAAATTTATAAATAATAATAAAAAATTACAATTTTTTTTTTAAAAAAAAATAGTAAATTTATGTTAATTTTAGATTACAAATTATAAATTTTAGATGATTATTTAAAATTATGTATATTATTTTTAATTTTATTTAGTCAACTAAATTTAATACTCCAAATTTATAAATATGTAAAATATTTTTATTATAACAAATTTTTCTTTTTATATTAGGTGTACATTTCTATAAATGTTTATATTTATATTTTACACCTTCCATCTCAAGTAAGAGTCCTTTGGCTGAGTTTAAAATGATTTTCCATATAAATCAAAACCTCTTAGTTATTAATTTCCTATTAAGATAAATATTCGATAGTTAATCAATATGAAACCTAGTCAATCACTGATAACTTTTAGATATTAACCTCAATATTAAGATAAATATTTTAGAACAATAAATTCCTATATCTAAAAATTGTGACAATTAATATGATAAATAATATGTAATAAAATTGTTTCATGAAAATGTGAAGTGATAAAATAATTAATAAGACATTTGTCATTGAATATTAAGTGGGTATTTGCTGTGTTGATTTGAAAAGGTGAAGGAAGTGATGTTTTACGGAAAATATTGTTTATTTTGAAAAAATTTCAAAACATATTATGAAAAGTTATATATATATATATATATATATATATATATATATATATATATATATATATATATATAGAAACAATAAATACTAATGGTTTAAAAATAGTGAATGTAAATTTTCATAGTTAGACATAATTGTGGTAAACTTTGCATTTTTGAGAACATATTTTTGATGTTTACAATGTGATGGCTTGGACATTACAGTATTGATGGCTGGACGCGTTACAATGTGATGTTTTATAGTTGACATCACCTTTGTAAGGAACATATCCCCACCTCAAATTTGAACATAACCTTTCACCAACATTGCATTGTGATGAAATCCAACATAACCCGTTATTAAGTGTGACGAACATATCCCATTGTTAAAATATGATGAACAAACCCCAAAGTTGCAATGCAGGTTACAACCCAATGTTGGCAGCAATGTCGTACCAAAACTAGCGATTTTTATGACATACAAATGCATGCGTCACATTGTGACAAACATAGCCCAATGTTGGACATGAACATAACCAATGTCTTGAAGTAAAAGTGGTGGACACATCCCAACATCATAATTTCATGATCATAACCCAGCGTTGTAATGCTTGTTTCGTGTAATGTCATGACCTAAAATCTCCGACATACCCCAATGTATTTATCACGACATGAAATAGCAATGTATGTCCTTGATGTGTGGCGTGCAAAACTTCAATTTGCAATGTGACACAAACCCGAAATAATACAACGATACAAAGGCCAGTAACGACTTACAAAATCAATGTGACTTACATAACACAACTTCACATACAAAGCCCAATGTCATAATGAGACAAACATAACCCTAGATCACAACGTGACAATCATAACCCCTCTCACGTCTGATAGCGATGATGCGTACCCTACATGCATATTATTATGACCTTACAAAGCGATTTGGTGATGGAGATGAACATAACCCTGATGCTTGAAATGTGACAATCTTAACCCTATGTTGCAATGTGACGATCATACCACAACATCACAATGTGATGATCAAAACCCTATGTTGTAATCTAACCCATATTCATCCATATCTCGACCATAGTAAACCCAATTCAGCCATAAGGTGACCATATTTTGTGGTCAACTGGGGTTGAACGAGGTCAACCATGAATCAAAATCAGCCATGGTCAACCATGGATAATGTATATATGAATCGTGACCGACATAGGTCAGCATAGTTAACCATACCCAACCATGTTGAACCATTGTAAAAAATGGTCAAACATAAAATTATGAATGTAAAACAGAGTGAACTATAGTGTTTTATAGTTAGCTATGCTCAACCATGGAAAGAAAAAGTTAACATGGTAAACCATAGACTATCATAGTCAACTATAATTAAACTATGGAAAACCATGGTCAAACCGCCAATCTTACATGGATCACCCATGAATCAACCATATATGCGACCATCGCTCTCCTCAACTATAACTTGACCATACTTAACCGCACTCAACCATGGTTATCCATACTCAACCATAATCAACCGCCCATGCCAGCAAACTCATGACCAATGTCAAGATCATAACCTAACATTGTAATGTAATGAACAAAATCCAACGTCGCAATGTCGCTGACCCTAATCTATCAAACATACCCTAATGTCTTTATCTGATGAACAAAACCCAATGGTGTAATGTGACATACAAACCTAGTAATAATGTGACTACGCTTATAGCTTCACATCTGAGAAGCCTAATTTCACAATGAGATGAACATAACCCTACATTACAACATGATGATCATTACCCTACGTTTCATTTTTATTCAATGATTTTTTCATTTATTTATTTAGATTTCTCAATAAAAATGACTTATTCAATCCATAATCATAAATAATATTATATGATCATCTTTCGTATTTCTTTGTTTGTACCATGATGAGAACAATATATGCTTATCATATTTAATTAGGCTTTTAATCTATCCTTCCTTGATTGTTTAACATGCAAGAGCTTGAATTGGATAAATTTATTACACATGACGTTTCTTTTGAAGATATCAACAAGGCATTTGATTACATGATTAAAGGAGAGAGTCTGAGAACTCTGATTAAAATGGATCATCACCAATGGCTAATATGATCACTTCTGAAAATCTTGTACCTACCTTCACATTAATATATTTCTTCAAGGCTAATCCGATCACTTCTGAAAATCTTGTACCTACCTTCACATTAATATATTTCTTCAAGAAAACAACAACCTAAACCCAAGGTTGAGGTAAAGATCTATTGTTGTGCCACGTCCTCTAGGCCGCACTTGCTCTCCTTCCTCCAAGAAATTGGTCTTTGCATTAGGAATGATTTTCCTTCGTCCAAACCATTTTCTGTAGTGCTGGGAAGCCCCGTAACAAAGGATATAACCACCTCTGTTACACTAATCTCCAAACATCTAACATGCGAATTGGTTTATGTTAAATTCCGAGCGAATTATAGGGCAATATCACTATCAAACCTGTCCAACCACTCGAAATGTGCTACCCACCCTACGTCTTCAAATATTCTATAGACTTATGGGCACCGATGTTGGGCGTCGAGGGTTACTAGTTCATGACGAACTGCAAATCCTCCCATGATGAACATTCTTCTGTGTAATTAGTTGTTACAGTATTACAAAGGAGTTTCAGGTTCAAAATTCCCAACACAGACCCAGTAGCTTCAACATGCATGAGCGCGCAGGAACAATGGAAGTTTATTTGTTGGTATTTTTGGAAAGGTGGTGGTTATTCAAATTTTGTGGAAAAAATCAACCTGACAACCATGCTAATTGAATGTTTATGGTGACGGTTGGTTAATTTATTCAGGGATGATGAAATACCCCCAACTTGAAATGATGATATTGGTCGTCTGTTGGTGATGTGGAAGGGCGTGGAACATTCATTATTGCACAGTATCATGTCAAGCACATGTCACAGTGACCAATCCTACCTGTAGGTTGTAAACCACATACACGTACATGGGGGCACTGACCGACGGCCGCCGACAAGAAAAATATGAGGTGGAAATTACGTTCAACTTATCATTACCTTCCATTAATAGATACTTATTACTGACGACCATAGATGAAAATGGTGGAGTAACTTTGCTAGATGGATATGATGGAATCAGTGGGGCCATGGCCCATAGTATTCTTCCTGCGTGTTTCATCATGGTGTTTCAGGCTTCAACACAGTGTTTCAACATGATGTTTTAGCACCAACATATCTGCATTCATTCTTATTAATTATGCATAGTCTTCTTCGTGCATGCAACGTGTTTCAACTAGGTGTTTCAACACGGTTTTTCAACACCAACATATCTACATATATGTACATCTCTGTGGTTTACATGTATGACTATGTAATTACCCAAATTAGGACTAAGGAAACATCATCCTAGTTTACAAGTTAACTATGAATTAAGTTCTAACATAACACAATGTTGAATGAATAATGAATTGTACCTTCTCTAGAATTGATGTTCTCATAGGAAATGTAAACACTATGGATGAATTAATACAAGAGAATGAAATGAAAATGGCATGGAAATGATAAGGAAAAATGAGAAAATTTATCACCCAACAATGTCTCATTGAGTCACTTGAGTATACAGCCTGAGTGGGCCTAATGGTTAAGAACATGGGTTTCCTCTTAAGAGGTCACAAGTTCAAATCCAGAGAGGGGTAGGGTATGTATACCTCCATAGACTTTACCAGTCAAATCGTTGGGCGGAGGGGGGTCCCTTGTCCCACAAACAAGGGGGTCTCATACACCAATTTGGTGTGGCTTGGTCGTGACCTTAAAAAATAGAGTATTATTATATTAACATAGTCTTCTTCGTGTGTTTTTTAGCACGGTGTTTCAGCATAGTGTTTCAACATGGTGTTTCAGCACTAACATATCTGCATTCATTGAACATTCTTATTAATTCTGCATAGTCTTCTTGATGAGTGCAACGTGTTTTAGCCATGTGTTTCAACACTGTGTTTTAGCACCAACATATCTGCATTCATTCTTATTAATTCTACACAGTATTCTTCATGAGTGGAGTGTGTTTCATCCCGATCCAAGTGTTTCAACAACATCAACATATTTGCATATACGTTCATCTCCGCGGTTTACATGTATGACTATTTAATTTCCCAAATTAGGAGTCAAGACTAAGGAAACATCATCCTAGTTTACAAGTAAAGTATGAATTAAGTTTTAACATAACACAATGTTCAATGAATAATGAATTGTACTTGCTCTAAACAATAGGAAATGTAAACAATAGGGATGAATTAATACAAGAGAATGAGATGAAAATGATATGGAAATGATAAGGAAAAAAGGGGCAATTTTAGCACCCAACAATGTCTCACTTGAATATATTAACATAGTCTTGTTCGTGCCTGTTTCAACATAGTGTTTCAGCACCAACATATATGCATTCATTGAACATTCTTATTAATTTTGCATAGTGTTCTTCATGCGTGCAACATGTTTCAGCTAGGTGTTTTAGTGTGGTGTTTCAGTACCATATTTTCTTGGAATACTCCCAAGATCGAACACTGATTCAAATTTATTTAAATTAATAGGCTTTTAAAAGATTGGTGAAGACTTTTAAGGTTTTATAATTGTGTGAAAATTTGCCACAATTTCACAAGATTTTATAATTCAGTGAAAGATTCACCCAAATTTTACAACATTATATAATTTGGTGAAATATTTGCCAAAACATTATATATGCATAGTATGTTATTGATAAAATAGCCTTCACACTCTCCCATGTGTCATGGGGTTTCACCCATTTACTATACATATAAATTTAGGAGGTTCTTAAAATTTTCCTTTTTATCAACATAAAGGTAGGGAAACTTGTAGGACATCTCATTTTAAAACTTTCAAAGTAGACCTCTTACCATTTAAAGTATTCAAATGTTAGTTAATGAATTTCAAATAAATAAATATTATAAATATTATTTGAATGGAAACTTATTTTAACTTAATAAAAAGTTGAAATAATATTAAAAAGAGGTGAAATTAGAATTTATAAACTGAAATTTTAATAACTTTTGTAAAATATGAAAATATTTAATAAGAAATTGTTATATAAAATGATTAAGATATTAGAAGAATCATTTCTTGAAATTAGCAATAATTAGTTGAAATATAATAAAACAAAATAGTTTATTAGTGTAATTTAATGTCATAACTTTTGTAAAATATGAACAAATTTAATAAGAAATTGTTATATAAAATGATTAAAATATTAAAAAAATCATTTCTTGAAATTCACAATAATTAGTTGTAATATAATAAAACTATTTAATTGTAATATAATAAAACAAAATAGTTTAATAAGTTAGTGTAAGTAGTTGTGTATTGTGAATTACAAATAAGAAATCATTTCCTCTTTTAATTATAATTTAGAAAATATGATTAAACCTCACTTCAATATATATAAAATTAAAAAATATATTAAAAATAATTATTAAATATAATTTAATAAAATAACAACTACCAACAAACCAAAGAAAATCTAAATTAATCACAAAACCAAAGTGTTAAAAAAAAAAAAAAACATTAACCTTCCATTAAAAAAAACTCACCTTACATTCACCATCACATGACCTCCCCTACCCTTTAATTTTATAGCTAAAAATGTAATTTACCAAGTGAACAAGTATTTAAAAATACATATTAATAGAGGCACATTAAACAAAATACCAGCACCCGTAATTTCACAACTGAACAACCATTTAAAAATATATACCATAGACTAACAATGGAGGCACATTAAACAAAATACTAGCCGTTGACGTTGATATATTTTAATATTGAGAGGACCGCAGTCCGCGACTCCTCTGATCAGCGATCTTTGCGATTTGCATTGGCCTTACACGCACGGCGCGCTCTTTTTTTTCCAC
>SNQJ01S0068529.1:0-20708 GCA_010110895.2 Picea sitchensis | reverse complement strand
TTTTTAGGATCTAGTAAAAGGTTAATTTATGTTTTATGATACTATGTTGAAATTAAAAATATTTTATTTCATTTTATTTATAAGCATCATTGTACTAAGTCAGGTACAACTTATAATTTCAATTTTGTTTGATTTGCAAATATAGTTGAAAATACTCTTGAACAAATCATCAAATTATAGTTTCTAATTTATAATTTCAATTTTGTTTGATTTGAAAATATGGTTGAAAATAGTCAAAAAAATCATCAAATTATAGTTTCTCACTTTGGATCCCTTTACCCCAAATGGCACTCAGAGATTCTGAGGGTTGAAAGATGTGATTGATTCTTCCCTAAAGGCTAGCAATCATGTGGGATGGTTGTTCCTCATGCACAGCTGAGCATTTTGAGGTGAGCCGATAAAAAGGTAGACATATCGCGACATCCTGGGGAGCACTTTGTCAATGGAAAAAGCCAGGGTAAGCGCAAGAAGGGGTGTCGGAGTGACTGTTCGGAATACAGTGGAGTTGATTATGTAGTGATGGGAGATCTGGGTAGTTATCAAATTATAGTTTCCCACTTTGGATCCCCTTACCCCAAATGACACTCAGACATGAGGGTTGAGGACTAGAGGGTTGCTCAAGTTAGGTTTCAGACTTCTCAATTGCTTCCTATTAATAATATTAGAATGGAAAAAAATAAAAAAAACATTATATATTAAAAATATATGAGAGCTTCTTATGAGAGTGAAAACATAAAAATAAAGTCTGAGTCCATGGTGATGAAAAATTAGTATTAGACTACCAAGGTAAAAGTCAGTTTTCATTGGGTGATATGGATTTTATTCCATTCCATTCAACAAGTGATAATCAATTGACTTAAACAATGATTTGTAAATTTAAGAATATTGATCATCGCATCAATCTAGGCCCCTCCTTTATTTTGATAGGGTGTAGACTCCTATCAATCCAGAATTTAGTAAAAACTATGAACCCAAAATTGAAAATTCACAATGAAATGACAGTCCAAAACTAAACTGGTTATGTTCATCCTTGGTTTATTTATTGAAAATTCATAATGAAATGACAGTCTAGCACTAAACTGGTTATGTTCGTCTTTGGTTTCTTTTTAAGCTTTCAATATATTTATTCAAGAAAATATACTTTGAAATAAAAATTGAAATAAAACCATGATCTAGAACCTATTTTAATATGTAAAATTAAAATATACTTTTTTTAAAGTAAAAACGGTGTTTCCTATTACTGTGCTATTATAGTAAAAAAATGCCAAATGTCAGCAGTCTGCCACATGTTCCGCCAAATTAGTGGAAACTGGAACAGGTGGCAGACTGTGATACCTTTTTTCCACAGTGTTATCTTCCATCTGCTCTACCAAACGGAAACCATAGCAGGTGGTGGATTCATGTTCTTATAGAACTGTTCTAGAAGCCTAGGACAATCTAGAAACTGAGAAAAAAAAAACAAATTTGTAAAACTGTGTCGTCCCAGTATAGAGATCTAAACAAGAATTGTACAAGGAACCCATTGCAAAGAACCATAAATTAAACATTAGCACCTGGGGGTATGCCGTCTATAGATCTGGTGAGAGGGTCGTCCCCGGGTTGGAGAAAGAAAGGCTTCGCGCAGGTCGGGCAGCGCTGGTTATCAGGTGCATTCAAGAATATGTTATACAACATGTCGATCCACTGACTCATGAGGGTGTCCCGGTGGATTCGGTCCGCCATTTGGCTCCTTAACTCAAATATGAGCTCTAGCTTCTATGGGCTGAAGAGAGGAGGCGGAGCAGGGAAGAATTTAGGGATTGCAGAGAGCGGTGGAGGTGCCAAGACTGGGTGGTTCCCCCATGCGGTGCCCCTGTCCTCCATTCCAATTCCAATGTCCTCCTCCTTGGCCGTCTCCATTGTTTCCTCTCCTTTTTTGTCACCTTTGTTGGTGGTTTCCTGGGCAGGAAAATTTGATTCCAAGTGGAGGAATTCCCCTAGGAATTCCTCCTCAACGATGCAAGTGGTGCCTTCCATGACAACCTGGGCGCTAATACTCATTGTGTCGTGGCTAGGGAGCTGTAATTCATATGGACCTATGAAGAGGATGGATTCTAAAGGAACCTGGATGGGTTCTTCTGGAATCACCTCCTCAACATACGCCATCAGTGGAGTCATAGGCCTATCCGTGCGTTGATTATGAGCTATGGACAAGGCTCATTCTAGCTTCTACACCCGTCTCTGTCGTGCAGCATAACTATAACAAGTTGGGTCGCACCTCGGCTTACCCCTCTCCCTCGGCATGGATAGGCCAAGAGGGATGAGAATTCTCTGAGTAACTATGAGGAAGACTCATTGCTCGCAGGTTCCTTTCACAGAGCAAGCAGAGTGGAAGAGCGTGAGGGAGAAGCGATTCCAACTAGCACTGAGCGAGAGAGTTAACCTTTGGGATGACATGACTCATGTACTTTCTCGAGCTCTACAATTAAACCTTAGATCTGCCATAATCCTAACTTGTGGGAGCTATCCTCCCATCCTCTGTGAGCATTAATGGTTGGGCTTCATTCAAGACTGAAGTGAAGGGACCCTCCATATTTAAAAATCTTGCCATATTTATGGCTTGAGGCCTGGGTAGGCTATGTGCCCCCCCATTGCCACGTGGCACCCCATCTAGGACTAAATAGTCATTTTTGGCTAAGTCCATACAACGACCTGATAGCCTGGACTGTAGAGAGGTTTGCACATTTCAGCGAATCAACTCCTCCATGGAATCCACCCCCTCATTTTCTAGACAATTAATGATTTTGTTTGCCTCTCTTTTAACATGGGAGGGGATAAGGGTGAGATTTGGCTATAAGAAGGAATTGAAATCTTCTAGCAATCCTGAGATTCTCCAACTGGGTAAGACCTCTAGTGTGTGTGATCCATGAATGATTTTAGAGATAAGCTGGATAATGATATGGGAGTCTCCCTCCACTATAAGCTGATGAAATTCATGATATGTTGCAAGATTTATCCCTCTGATAAGGCTCCAGAGTTTCGCTGCATTATTTGTGTTGAGTCTTAGATAACATGTTGCATAATGAAGAATTTTCCCCTCCTCATCGCGAAGGACTACACCAAAGCCCGTCGGCCTTGGATTCCCTTTTGACAACCCATCAAAGTTCAATTTAATAAAACCTGGGGGTAGTGGGGACCAAGTGCACAGGATTATCCTAATCCTAGTGACTCCAGTAGTTTGTTTTCCATCAATGAGGTTAAGTTGTCAGGCCTGTAGGATATGACTCTCTGCAGGATTGCAATTTAAATCCTCTTGGGCCCACTGCCCAGCTCTGATCATTTCCCGAATCAAGTTCATAATTATTTCCAAAGTTGAGAGAGGGGGGAGGATGTCTAGCAAAAAATCCTGTTGTTTCTTTCTTTCCATATTTTCCACATTGTGAATCCAAGTAGAATCTTCCAGATGCGATCCAAGATTGGATTTTGATAGGAAATTGAGTCCCAATTCTCCACTGTGCTTATGATGCTAGATCGATTTTTGTCAGAGAAACGCATTATTTGTGCTCCCATAGCCCAGATGTTCTCACTATAATTGCATAGGTTGAATAGGTGCTCCATCGTCTCTTCCTGTTGTTGGCAGAGGGGACAGATTGAGGGGCCCACAAACCCGTGCTTCCAAATATTTTCCCAAGTTAGTATGTGGTTTTGGACAATAATCCATAAGAAGATTGACACTTTTGGCCAGAATTTTAGATTCCAAATCTTGCCCCAAATGTGCTCCCTTGGTTTCTCCCGGTAGCTTTCCTATAGATGATAAGCTTCTTTGACTGAGAAACTGCTTGTTGTGGAGTGCTCCCATCTGAGTATGTTCAGACCTTCCCTAATGTGTATTTTCCTTTGATTTGCATAGTCTTTCTAGGCATGTAAGTCCAACTCTGTCTGTATGTATAGTTCATAGGGTTCAGTCTTCCAGCTATGCTAGGGTCGATGTCGATCATTTTCTTTCCAAAGATCCTTTACGTACAGGGATTCCCCGGATTGCATATGTTGGTGTATGGGAACGAGGTCTTTGATAGTGGTTAGAGGCGATTGTTGTTGCCAGAAGTCTTGCCACAATAGGCAGTGTTCTCCATTCCTTATCTCCTAGGAGGTGTGTTTCTGTATGAGCATATGATTGTTCCAGGCCATGCTCCAGATATTGGATCCATATACTTGATCATTGAATCTGATTAGTTGTTCTTCTCTGGTAGTGGGTGCATATTTTATTTTCCAGATTCTTGCCCAGAGTTCTATGGGGTGCTTGAGCCATCACCACCAAAGTTTTTCCCCCATTACACAGTTGATTTTACCTGGATCTCTGAGCCCTAGTCCCCCTAAGGCTTTAGGCCTATAGATTTTGTCCCATCCAACCAACACCCACTTTTTATTTGGGTTATTTCCATGCCACAAGAAGTTGTATTGGATGTTTTGAATGGCCCTGATGACAGGCTGGGGTGTTTCTAGGGCAATGAAGAGGTAGGTTGGAAGATCTTGAAGAATAGACTTTAAAAGAACTAGTCAGACCACAAGGTTAAGTGATCTAAAGGTCCAGTTACTGAGCCTATTGGAGATGGAGAGAAGAAGATTGTCCCAGGAGATGTTACAAGTGGTCTCTCCCATGAGGGGAACGCTTAGATAATTTAAGGGAAGGGAGCTCTTGGGGATACCCAGAAGTCATGATATGTGGTTTTGGACCACCACTAGAGTGTTGAAGAAATAGAGTTTTGATTTATCAAGGTTTAAGGACATTCCTGAAGCTTCAGCGAAGTCTGCTAGGATTGAATTGAGCTTGGTAGCTTCCTGGGCTATTGGTGTTTTCATCAGTAGGGTGTCATCAACAAATTGGTTGTGGGAGGGGGAAGGTTGGATATTGTGAAGAGGTGGGCCTTTAAGGGAACCCTCCTCAATGAAGGCCTTGAGGTAGTGCCCCAGTACTTCTGCCAATATGACAAAGAGAAAGGGGGAGAGGGGGTCCCCTTGTCGAATACCTTTGGAGGGAGAGAAAGGTTTTGAGGGAACTCCATTGACTAAGATATATAAGAAATTTGAGGAGGTGAGCCTCATGATCCAGGCTACCCAGAGGCTGTCGAAACCAAAGGCCTCTAGGATGGAACGCATGTATTTCCTGTTAATTCTATCAAAAGATTTGGAAAGGTTGAGTTTGATGAGAATACATGGAGTCCTTGTTTTTTTCAGTAAGTGTATGACTTCATGGGCTAGGATGAATTTGTCCATGATTTTTATGGCTTCCACATATCCATCTTTCTCTTGGGAGATGATGTACAATATAATTGGTTTGAGACACATAGCGATGACCTTGGTGATGATTTTGTAGATAACATTGCAAATTTTTATTGGTTTATATTGCTTGGGATGTGTTACCCTTTCTTCTTTTGGGATGAGCCTGATGAAGGTAGCATTGAAGGCTAAGAGAACTTGCCATGAAGTTCTTGATTCCTCCACCACTTTCCAGACTTTTTCTATGATCATTGGCCAGTAGTAATGAAAGAAGTCTATCATGAAACCATCTAGACCCAGAGCTTTACCTGGGGGAATTTCCTTAACTATGTGATCCACCTCCTCTTGGATGATGGGCCTTTTCAGGGCTTCATTTTGTTCATGTGTGACTAGGGAGGGTATGTGCCTGGTGATTTTGCAAATCGTCGGCATTTTGTCTTCGGTGGGTTCTGTTAGGAGATCTTTGTAGTAGTTCATCAGTTCCTCTACTATTCTATCATGATCCCTGAAGGGGTTTCCTTGGGTATCCTCCAATTGGGTGATCCTATTAATGTATCTTTGGTGCACCATGGATCGATGAAAGAACTTGGTATTCTTTTCTCCCTCTTTGAGCCACTACACTCTGGATTTCTTCTCCAGAGTATTTCCTTTTGTTCCTTTCTCTCTTCCAGTTCTACCTTGAGTTCATCCTCTTCCCTCATTAAGGTTTTTAGTCTGTCCCCCGTGATGAATATTTTTTGCAACGTTTCGAGGCGTTGCTCGATTCCCTGTATTCTTTGCAGAATGTTCCCAAATACATTCTTATTCCATATCTTTAGCTATGTGTAACACCCTGTTTCCCCCAGCTTGTAAATATAACTGGACTGGCCAAGAACTATGGCAAACTCATAAATGTGAGTATGTGATGTAAATGGACCTTAAGGAAAAGGTCAATAAATGTGAATGACATTTTGAACTTATTGCAGGACTGCTGAGAGGGGATGTGCAGAAAAAGAGACCACGATGGCAGTGGAGGACACCTGAAAAGGTGGCATTAACATCCATCGAGAATAAAATACCGTATTTGGACTCCACTGGCCCGGAGAACCAAAAGCGGCTCGCTGGCCCTGAAACTCAATGCCTCGCACGCTAGTAGGCGGATGGCTTGATGAGGGATGGGATGGTGAACTGCCCATCCGTAGAGCCATCAGGCCTGATCGACGCGAGGGTAATCGTGCCACACGCAACCTCGTGAGAGGATAAGGCATATGGCAGAAGCGATTGAAAGGGCAGATGCGAGGGGAACTCTGGGATTATGCAGAGTGAGTGATAGCAGAGAGGAAGGATTGCAACCTTCACTCCTGGTCACTGGCAGATAGAGAGACGCAGTCTCAGAGCATCGTGGTCTCAGCTCGGGGGTGGCTAGTGGTAAATCCATTGGGAGTCACTGAGCCTACGGTTGGGTGGAAACGAGCACCCCTCTCAGCAGTTGCTCATACTTCGGGTGTCATTTCTGATAAGTGTTTTATATATATTGCCTCTTGAAATTCATAGACTAATATATGTATATACATGCTCATAGAACTTTGAAATTGTGAATGATTTCAGTGTTAGAATGCCTGTGCAGTGTTTGATAAGAATGAATAGATATATGCTTATAAAAGAGGAAATCATGCATGACTTATGTTGATAAAGGGGTTTGATTATGCATGAGCGGAACCGAGTTAGACTTCCAATCCATCCTCGAGATTTTGTTTTCCTTTGTCTGTTTCCATAAATGCCCTGGATTAGATCTCTTCACAGATATTTCCTTCTTAGAAAGGTTCACCAAGAACCCAGAAAATAAAAGGACTTGAACGCGCAAGTCTTAATAACCCTGTACGAAGAGGAATAACCCTCTTAAGATTTCGAGGTAGCAGCACAGGGATAAGTAACAAATCGACGGAAGAAATCCTGTCGGAAGAACCATGGTCATTCATGACCATCAGATTGGAGGAAGTAGTAGGAGTGTTATACCCCTTACACATTTCTTTTCCTACCTCCGTGAATAGTGAGGAAATCGGGATTGTAGGTTCCCCAATGTCCATGAGGACATTTGAACTGATGATCTTTCCACATCCACGAAGTAGTGGAAGAATGCCCAAGGTGGGACAATATGGGCCGTTGGATCTCATTCAGAAATCCCGTCGGTCGTTGGATCGGGCCAAGATGCTCGGAGTTTAGTCTCTGGAGTGTGTGCAGGGAGGACGGATCTAGACCGTTAGATCTTGGTCCAATTACCCATCAGTCGTCAGATCGGACCAGAACTGTCTGAGGGTTGCCATCAAGAGTCGGGGTATCATCCTTCCCGTGGACAGGAGATCGGGGAAGTTCAAAAGGGAAAACCCCAGTAAGATCTGAACCATCCACCAGGGTGAGATACGTGGCGGAGATCTGAAGAGAGTCGGGAAATCGAGATTTCTGAGGTCGAAAGAACCAGGACATAGAAAGTGTCGAAATCCCGGAGGAATCGAGACCGTTTGTTTGAGGATATACGTGGCAGAGATCGGAGCCATCGAGGAAGGCTCGACAAGGAAGTCGTCTATCAGCGTTTGGGTCATCAGGAAATCGGGGATCTCGGTGACAAAAGGTTTATGCACTTTGAAATCGCGAAACGCCATACCCCGATTAGTGGGGAACAACTGTCAGCATATCCGGAGAGGTGGAAGCCCCTTTAGTGGGAGCCAGCTGTCGGCACAGCGGATAAGGAGGGTTAAGCCTCGTGAATAGGAGTAAAAGGATCAGAGTCGTCCATCCGAGGAGGACAGGTGGCAGAGATCCAGGGATCTTGTGAACTTGGAGGTTCGCAAGGTAGGAGCCCAAAGGTGGGATGCTCCAAGTCGTGAGTAGCAAAGTGCCGAGAGTCGAGCACGAGAAAACACATGGCAAAAACTTCAAAGTGGGACCCGCGTGATTGACGGGTGGACACGCATCGCCTAGAGAAGGGAGTCAATGCTCCGTTGACTTCTTGTGTCTCAGGGATTCGATGCTACAACTCGCGAGAAGTGCGAGTTGCGAGTAGTATGAAGGGGAGGTCAACCTTCGCTGACTTTCAAGTCTCATAGGATCACATAAGGGAGAATCGAGAGTTCTACCATTGAACTCACGAAGCGGCGAATAGCGAGAGGAGCTAGAGTTTAGCCTAGCTGGCGGTCATGTGTAGAGGACGCTGACAGAAGGAAGTTATACCCCTTCTCATGATCCCGGGTATCGGTGAATTGTGAAGAAAATTTGAGGGTCTTTGACTCACGATTCGCGAGATCGCGAGTTGTGAAAGGCGCCTGCATTTAGGCGCGTATGGGTTCCTATCGAACTAGAGACTAAGGAAAGGGAGCTAGCGCTTTGTCATTAAGAGACGGGTAGATCTGGATGGCCAAAATCTATGCGCCCAGATCTGCGGCTAGGATTTCATTCTGAAGCCCCCTCGCCATTCTACCTTCAAGATTGGACTCAATGGTATCGTTGAGTCACGAAACACGAAAAGGCGCCTGGTTTGTTTGTCCTGTGATCCTAACCCATGATCACAGGGAGGTGAACAGGGAAGAACTAGCTTGCACTAGACCCCCGTAGGACTTTGGGGATTTTGTTCCTTGAGGAAGAACGAAAATTTTACTACGTAATAGTGGGTATGTGACACTATGCTTTAAAGTTTTTGATTCGTTGCTGGAATTTGTACATGCATGTGCCATGGTTTATTTCTGCTTGCTCCCACAAGGATTCTGAAAGCTTTTGGAAGTTTGGGTGAGTGAGACAAAACTTCTCAAATCTGAAGGGTTTGAGCTTGAGCGTGGCTCCGGTCTCAAGACAGAGGGATACTAGCCAGTGATCTGAGCCTGATTTCGGGAGGATGTTGGATTCTATGATGGGAACCTCCAACAGCAAGGATTCTGAAATGAGGAAACAATCCATTCTGTAATCTACATGTTGATGCCTAGATCTGCGATTGGACTAGGTGAAGATACCATTTATAGTTTCTATATATATTAAATCAAGTTGATCAATGAGGGCTCGAAACTTACCGTTGTATTGTTCAATCCACTTGGTACCTCCTAATTTTTCCTCCAACATGAGGATGATATTGAAATCACCTCCGAACACCCAATTAAACTAGCCTATTACTGCTTTTATAATGGTTATTTGCTTCAAAAACAATTCTTTATCCTGTGCACTTTGAGGCCCGTACATGTTTGTGATCATGTCTTCTTTGGTTGAACCAATGCCTTTGAAGAGAGTCATAAGTGTGCCAATCATTGAAAAGGATTGTTCTATTATAATTGTAGTTGGGATCCATAATATTTCTAGGCCTCCTACCTCTCCATTGGAGTCCATGTAAAGGGAATCACAGCCTCTCCAGCAGCACCGAAAGATGTCTTCAGCTTCTTCTCCAGAACATTTTGTTTCCTGTAAAAGGAGAATGTCTGGATTCTTCACACGAATATAGTATCGGAGGGTCCTCTTCTTTGATATTCCATTGAGCCCTCTAATATTACAAGTTAGGATCTTCATCATGATGAGTTATGGGGTGGATGGATATATCCCTCTGTGAGTCTCTGGATATTCCCTAAATTGAGCATATAATTACCCACTTCCTTGATGAGTTGACTGGAAGATTTGCACCCTCTTCTCTTACTTTCACGGGAGTTTCGTTTGAGCTCAGTGGTTGGGTCTAGGGAGATCCCTAGTCGTGAGGTGGAGCCTATCGTGGAGTTGATGAATACTTTATGTACCTTTCTCAGTTTTTCCATTGGGATGGTTTGCAAATCCTTTCTATTGAAGGCTTCCTCCAATTTTTCTAAGTCTATGTCCATCAAATCTTGCTCATCCAACTGCATTATATTATCCCCACTATCCTCTGTCTTTTCCATTGACGACTTGTTTATTGTTTTTGTGTCTTAGTTGGTTTCTTTTCCTGGTTCTGTTTGGTGCTTGGATTTACCCTTTTCCTTTTCCTGGTTGTATTTTTTGTGCGGATCTCTGACCTCTTCTTCCCCTGGAAGTTGGTTAAGAATGTCGTAGGAGTTTTTTGTACGGATTTTCTGATCATTTTCTTGATTTTGTTTCCTATGTGGATGGTGTTTCTTGTCTGCGACCATGTTGAATCCATCATTTTTCTTCCCCTCTCCTTTTTTTAGATTATGGGCATTCAAGGGACAGTCACAGAAAAGGTGTCCATGTTCGTGGCACTTCCTGCAAGGAAAGGGAATGTGCTCATAATCCATCATTTGATTCTAGTACTGATATTATAGGGTTATTGATCCTGGTAAAGCCTTTGAGATGTCCATGTAGACAGATTTGAGTGTAGGAAGTGTATTTTCTCTGCTTTATGGCCTACAAAGATTTGACGTATCTTCCCACCATATTCCCTATACCTATTATAATTTCCTCCAGCAAGAATTCCTGCAGCAAGGAGTATAGTCGTATCCAGACTGGATCCATTGTGAAATATTCTTTCTCTGGGATGAAGTAGTACATCCAAAATTGGAGGAATAACCTATATGAGTTGTATAAGTATGGCCCATTATCAAAAATATTATCCTTATCTTCCAAATTGTAAAGGATGAAAGTAAAGAATCCCTTGGAGTTGATTTACACTTCATAATATCCCTTGGGGTTCCACTAGTCTTTAATCCATTGCATGAGATCCCATTCTGAAGGCCAAATACCAAGAAACTTGCCTATGAGAGCGTGCTCCCTCATGAAATAGGTGTGTTCCCATAACCTGGTTCAGCTTATGGTGTATCGTGGTGATTTATCATATTGGGGAATGCATTTTCCTGGTTCCCATCCTCGATATGCCTTTGGATGAGACATGTTTGGATCCACATCCATTGCTTTGTTGAATCCTTGTTCCTTGGCTAGGAGTTGATCTCTCAGGTGTGGAGGAAGCTCAAATGCAGGTCGCTTGGTGCGCAGTCCTCCTCTGTCATTGGCTTTAACATTCTGGTATGAGGGGGTTCCCCCCCCCCCCTTCTGGGTTCATCCTCTGTAGTCAGTTCTTGTGGTTTGGTTCTACCCAACCGGTCTAGTACGACCGTTTCGGCTGCAGGGGAGACGAATCATGTAGAGTATGGTTTTTCTAGGGTTTCACTCACTTTATCCTCGACCTCATATCCAAACACAAATTAAAATATACTTTAATATAAGTAAGTGATTTTCATTAAAATTTATATTGATATAAATTGATTCGGTATGAGGTAATTCCCCTCTCCTCGGGTTCATCCTCTGTGAAGTCGGGGCTCTTGTGGTTTGTTCCCACCCAACCTGTCTAGTAATGCAGACCAAGCTTCAAGTGTGTGGAGACTAATCATGTAGAGAAGTGGTTTTCTAGGGTTTCACCTAATTTCTATCCCTCGACCTCATATCCAAACACAAATTAAAATATACTTTTAAAGTAAGTGATTTTCATTAAAAATTTATATTGATATAAATTGCTTATGTGTCTCAAAAAGGGTAGAAAAGGGCTGATGGATTATCAATACTCTGCACATTGGAAGTATTCATTAATGTCATTAATATGACACCTACGATTAATGGAAGTATTCACTAGTGCTATTAATTTTTAAATATGACATGTTAATCATACACCACCTTGAATTCTCAATATACTCCAAATTCAATTAAAATGAAAATCTAAATGCAAAGAAACCAAGATTTAGTAGATGGTAAGTATTTTTTTATTTTTGTTATCATGTCACAAAATCAAATTCTTTTTCACCTAAGTTTTTCTAATCAAACTTAATGAAAACTATGTTTAATGCGTAGAATATAAGTAGTGTTAGGTTCATCATACACATTTTCAAGTAGCTCATAATTTCAATTTTGTTTTCAATTTGCTTCAAGATATTGGAATCTAAATGCACATTGTAACAATTTAATATAATATAAACACATTTGGAATCAAAATTCACAATTTCGATAATTAAAATTGATAATTTTTAAGATGGACCTTTAAAAATTTTTAATTAGGATGTTAATCATACACTACCTTGAATTCTCAATATACCCCAAATTCAATTAAAAAATGAAAATCTAAATGCAAAAAAAACCAAGCCTTAGTAGATGACTCAAGTATTTTTATTTTTTTGTTATCATGTCACAAAATCAAATTCTTTTTCAACTTAGGTTTTTTCAATCAAACTTAATGAAAAATATGTTTAATGTATAGAATATAAGTAGTGTTAGGTTCATCATACACATTTCTCAAGTAGCTCATAATTTCAATTTTGTTTTCAATTTGCTTCAAGATATTGAAATCTAAATGCATATTGTAACAATTTAATATAATATCAACACTTTTTGGAATCAAAATTCACAATTTCATATCAATTAAAATTGATAATTTTAAGATGTCTTTAAAATTTTTAATTAGAATGTCAATCATACACTACCTTGAATTCTCAATATACTCCAAATTCAATTTAAAAAAATGAAAATCTAAATGCAAGAAACCAAGCCTTAGTAGACGACATTATTATTTTTTATTTGTAGAATGATATTGTTCCTAGAGATATTAATAGAGAGGTGGATGATTTTATGAAAGGTACTACATTCAGTGAAAGTTTTTCTAAGCCATCAATAGTCCCTATAATGACATGGAAATGGGTCCTAACTTTTTGATATGAAGTTATCCTCTCCATATGAAAAAGCATTTCAATCATTGCAAATAATGAACGAAAATCCTATATGTAGTAAATTGGTTATGCATTAAATGATTTGTGTAATGATGGATAATTTGTAGGATTAAACTATAATCACTTAAAGTGCAGGTCATTTTAGGTTCCCTATACAATCTATATGTTCTTCCTTGAAATTGTAAATAAGGTTTGGTGAACTTTATAATTCATCAAAAATATAACTTTTTCTTATTTGAATGGACCATGAAAGTAAACCAAACTGGAAATGATTCTAGAATCCTAGATATTCATAAATACGTTTGTACTTTCAATGCAAAATATAATTATGGAATGTAAATGTCACTTTTTTAAAGAAATCCTAATGGTGCCATTCCCACCATTCGTTCATGATCGGTTTTGGACATTTTACATTTTCTAACTTTAGTTTTTTTACTTGATTGAACCTCTATTAACTCTATGCGCTACAGGTACTGCTACTAAATGACTATATTGAAAACTTATGACATCTAACTAGTAGTCTTGAAAGTGAACATGAGTATCATTTTGATGGGTTTCTTTGAAAAAAATATCCTTTCAATAATGAGGTCATCTTTCGTGATATAAAACCAAGTATCATCAAAACCTCTAATAACTTCATCTTTTGTTTTGTGCATCACATCAAATAGCATTTCACTTTTTCAATGTTGTCAATAGGTGCAACCACGGAAAAGACATCTCCTACAAATAGTTTGATATTTTCCAATGAGTAGTTCTCAGCTATATTATCTATCAAGTACATCTACAAGTTGTTTGAAAATATTTAAACATAAAAATTGCCTTCTCTAACAAGACGGAATCCCATCGCCATCAACCGACACTATAGTTTCATTTGATTCCATCTCCTCGAGCTTGCAAGTGGCATTTTCCTTTTAATATTGGTAAGTTCGGTATGTCTCTAAGATTTAACATATTCCACATTTTCGCTTTTACAAATCTCTATGGATTATGTGTCCTCTATGCAGACTGAACAAAAACAAGACTCATTTATTCTATCAAAAGAAAACACATTTTGATAGCCAGCTTTTTTTAACTGAATGCATTTTTTTGTGTCCCATGTATTGTAATGGCTTCATATGCAATTGATCTATTTTACATCTTGGATTCCAACACACAAAAAACCCGCATGACAAAAACTTGTTACTTTGAAATCTCTCAAGAAAATGATTGCGATCATATAAATTTGGAATACATGTGAATACAATATCCTGCGGTACATGTGTAACATGTATATATAGGAACACATGTGCACATCCCTTTACGCATTATTTTCATGGCTTACTGCCATTTTGCACCATTCAACAACTTGATCGGGAGATTCAAATCGACGCGATGGGAGGGGGTTTATCTGATACCTTTG
Organism: Picea sitchensis; assembly: GCA_010110895.2. Lineage (NCBI taxonomy): Eukaryota > Viridiplantae > Streptophyta > Pinopsida > Pinales > Pinaceae > Picea > Picea sitchensis. The sequence continues at coordinate 6,404 of SNQJ01S0068529.1, read as the reverse complement.
AAGTGCTCGTCTTATACATGCCCCTGCACCATCATTCTCTCATTTTCCATGACTAATCTCAAAAAAATTCCAACAATGTACGTTTGATTTATGAAAACGCATAATGTTCCAATATAATGATTGTGAAGATTTGAACTAACTTCAAGACACCCATCTAACCATATCCAATGTCGATCAATCTGATCCCGGCCATAAAATTTATCAAAACAGTCGTTGTACATAATGTGTGTCGTGGTGTTTTGATCATCACTTATCTAAAAGTGATATTCTTTAATAACATGTTGATTTTCATGGTGTTTCTATGTTATCAAGACCTGCTGAGCATGTCTATAGAACGTGGACAAATATAGTGACTTGACTAGAATGATAATATTCACATCAGATTTTTGTGCAGCGAATGTGTAATTTTTTGCAAAATCAACTATAGACAAAAGTGTCCCTGGTGGAAACACTTCACCAGATTGTCTAATGGTCTTTCCATAGATATCTATGTGAATTCTTAGTGTATTTATAAATTTCTTCCTAAACGCCTTCAAACAATCTAAACATAGAGAATTTCAATTCTACTTTCAAATCAATCCTTTGGAAATAACATTTAAAGAATGTGGAGCCGGATGTTGATATATATTCATATCTCTTCCAATTGATTGTTATATTAAAAAATTATTGATCATTCATATCAATAGATTCTTTGAAGGAAACAAACTTAGATTTCCACAATGATCACATTTCTTTCCACCAACACATTTTTTTGTAAAATAAATCATGACCTTCTCTTTCACATAGAATTTCAGATATAAAGTATGGAACGTGGAAGGAGGAGGTGAACTTGGCCATAAAGTTTTACCAAAATCAAGAAAAAGTGTCATAATATAACTCAAAATCCACATGATAACGACAACAACACGTGTCTTGGATAGTGATGGGTCTAACAACCATGGTTTTTGTTGCACAAAATGTATTGATGGAAATTTTGAACCCTTGTTCGTGCTCTTCTTTGAACTTATTGAACAAGTATAGTTTTGTCATTGGTACATATGTTTTGGATGTTCTTCATATTGTTTTGTTCTATTCTTCAAGGTAACACATACCTTATATGTGGTGAAACATGAGATTCTCTCAACCAACAATTATACCTGATTCTTTAACATTTTTGCAAGTCTATCTCTTTAGAAGGTCAGAAATCACCGTCTGAACAAGCAAGTTCATCATTTGCATCTATTTGCAATCTAAATTTACTATGTTTGTACAATGTTTTTCTTGATCGCTCCCATCGCTTTTTCCATGTGTCGTGCCAAACGATATTTTATATTGCTAGATGAAACAACTATTGTTTGTATCACCCTATGCAACACTCCGACATTTTTTTTTATATTTTCCAAAGCTTTTAATACACTAGTTATATTGTCAAAAACATTTGGTTTCACCTTTGTATCTTTGTCGACTTTTGAATACCCACACAGCTTTAAACTTTCTTTGATTCTCATTAGGACATTAAAAGTTGAGTTTGTAATCGCCGATCGATTCATCTTGAAAAAGTATTATACATATTCTTAAAACAATATCTTATAATATAGTCAGGTTTTTTCTCCCCAAATTTGTCAGTATCAACATTTTCTAATATTTCAACATCAATGTTGATAGATTCTCCTACATATTTCAATTTAAAAGTTTATATTAAAATAAAACATTTAAATATAAATTCAATAAATTATATAAAGTGTTCATCTTGTATTATCTAAATTTATGTGCATACCTATAGGTGATTCAACTTTGCTTCAATTTTGGTTTCAACGCCTTTCATCAACGTTATGAGATAAATCTATTTATGTTTTTTAAAAACATAAAATTGGAATTACAATCAATTATATTAAACACAATGTAAATTTGAATTTATACTTTAATATAGACAATATGCATGCATACCTAGTTGGACTTCTTCTTATTGAAAATCTCTATTTACATAATCATCATTTCTTTCTTCAATATTTGCATGTTCTGTTTCTTTCTCCACAATGCTCTTTCCCTTTATGTACCGTTGTGGTGAGTTTCATTCCTCGAAAGTGTGATCAAATTTCTCTTATGCTAAAGTTTTCCCATGAGTATAGTTATCCAGAAAAATTTAAAAAAAGATTTCTTATAGTCTCTAAAATTTCATCATTCACAAAAATTATTAAAAAATAATACTACTAATTTTATTTTCAACAAAGGCTTCACCTTTAAAAAATGTTCAACAGCCGCCGCTTGAAAAAATGTTCAACAAAGGATTCACCTGAAAAAATGTTCAACATTTAGCCTTCAATATATAAATTGTTATTCCAATAAAAACTTAACCAAAAATAAACTTTTTGCATTCAAAATATCAAATACCTTTGTTAAAAAAAAAAGATGATTTGAAACTTTGTTTAAGTGCTCTACAAAACCATGAAACAATGAGAATTGTGCCAATGTGTTCCGCCGAAAAGCGTGAGACATAAGATTTGGCTGAAGTGAAATGAAATGACGGTATCTTCATTGTTTTGGATGATGAATTCCTTTCTCACCCACCTCGGAATTTTAAATATAATTTCTTGCAAGCCAAAACTAGGAAACCGCTTAGTTTTTACTGCATTCTTAGAATTACATATTTCGTCGAAAAACTTTATTTCAATAAAACTAGTTTAATGGGACTATTTGGTGAACCCGAGAATTCCTCTTAGCTATCTTCGAACCTTTGGATGGACTCCAAATACTCAGAATTTATTTTGAAATTAATACTCATCATTTGCAAAATTGAATTTGATTTCAATGGATATACTTTTGTTTCTATTTTCTATTTTTTATCTAATTTATTTAATTTAAAAAAAAAAAAAAACATTGCATAATATTTTCAGTGACATTATGATTCAACGAAATGAAAAATCTGTGATTCTTAAAAATACACAAAGAGAAAAATTTAGGAAAAAAATTATATCTAAAAATTCTCCTAAACTGCTCTTTTTCTAAAAGGGTTTTTTTTAATTTTACTTTTAATTAAAAAATTAAGATAGATAAGGTGGGGAAAACATGTGTTTAAAATCCACAACTTTTTCATCTTGGTCAACTTAAAATTTTTCTAGAAATTATAATATTTATTTGTTAGATTCAAAACTATAGTCAGCACAAAATAGAGTCTATGTAGATTGTTGTAGATATTTTGTTTGTCAAAAAAAAAGTTTAATAATAGATACATTGTTGGTGGGGGTGGGGGGTAGGGTTAACTCATTATCATTCCTTCATGTTTAAGGAAATACATGATAAACACCGCCAAATTGGAGTGGTACACAAATCTCAATAAATAAAAAATTGAAAATAGTCATGGAAGCTAACAAAAATCTTCACAACTTTTGTTTTCATCGTAGTGAAATTTAAATAAAAAAATACTTTGTATACCGGAAGTTGAAGAACTTGTGAAAATATAGTTTTTTTTCTCATAAGACAAACAAAAGACACTCATCTTCGCTGATTTTAACTGTACACATATTATTTTGTTATGTTGTCACACCTTCGTCGTGGTTCATTGATAAATATGCCTTATTATCTGTTAGAATATTTTCATAATATGGCACATTATGTAATACAATCTCATTTTCCCCAAGGTTTTGTCACACAACACTCTCTGATAAAATTAATAGTGTTGAGATCCTTGGAACTACAAAACCGTATTATTGGGCTCACCCATTTCCAGGGGAGTAGTAGAAGTTGATGGAAATGATGCAAATGAATCAAGAGGAGGTAGGAAGTAGTGACAGGAATATTTCATATAGGGAAAGAGAGGAAAGAGAAGGAATTAATGAAGAGTTGGGACAAGATAATGTTGTTGGAGAACTAGGACAAGGAAGTGGTGATGTAGAAATGGGGGATATCCCTAGATTTGTGATTGCGTAATATTTTGCCATGCTGGGAAGATATTGAGTTCATATGGAGAGGAATATCCTGCGACTAAAACCCTAAAAATCACCTACCATTATATTTAGGAAAATGAGCAGCTTGATAGAGGAGAATCCAACCAACACAAATAACGAAAGGGGGTGATACAGAAAAAGAGCCAAGTGTGGAAGAACCCATTGAAGAAATGAGGGAAGGATCAGATAAAAATATTCCTTCTGGAGATATAGTGAAGGAATTAATTGTGAAGAGGTCACCATCACCTAAAAGGGAAAAAAATCCACCAGAACAGATTCAGGAGGTTGGAACAGTTGATTCAAAGTGAGAATGGATTGAGCTATGAAGAAACATCTCGCTGCATGATGATTCTTCCCATGTTTCCCCGACATGAAGTTGGAAATGTCTCAGAAACCTCCCAAACAAGTACAAGTTATTAAGGGAGGAAGAGGCTATTGCTGTTTTTCCAACAACTTTCCTAAGTACAAGTAGAAGAACCAGGGTTGTTGTCGTAGCAGAAGAAACTAAACTGAAAATGGTAGAAGTTGAGATTCCTGTGTTGCGTCCTATTTCACCCATTGTTACATAAGAACCACTGGGTGATGATAAACAATAATAATTTGTCTATAACACACAAGAACCAATTGACAACTCGAGCCCAAATCAAAAACATTGTTGAAACACAAGAACATGTTGTTGAAAGAGGTAAAAGTTAGATTGATTCCATTTTTTTTAGAATGATCAATTGAAAAGAGAAGTTCATAGGCTTACAAGGGAATTGGAAATGATAAAAGCATAAAAGGGAGCCCAAAGGCCTCCGCCTCATGATCTATATTTATTAGTGCAAGAAACCCATCTTTTAGGAGGACATATTGTGCCATCAGAGGAGGCTGAAACACATGAAACATTTAAGGAATATTTGTGTCTTGAGCGTGGGGATATTTATAGATTGGTTAGGTATGAGGTGACCCTTATTGATCCCTTTAGCTTTGGGACTAGTCAGAAGATAGGAAGAGTTGGTTGAGGCAACATAGAGAAAGAAATCCATTGCCACACAAGAACCGCTGGCTAAGGAAGAATGTAAATCACCCTACTTGTTACTTAATGACAACTCTGATAATGTGTGCTAAATTTTTTGTTTAAGGTGGTGTGCTGCAGAAAAGGGAAGCGCATTACCACATGACTCTACCGCCACCCCCACCGACGGCACTAACCGCATGCAACCACGATGATCACGCTAAGAAGACACACAGACCACTGTGGACTCCACTAAGGAAGGCGCGCGACAAGAAGGACTCTGACAACTAACACCCAAGTTTAACCTTATTTAAATGAACAACAACCCCCATGTATTTCTCCAAGTACTTTTGTTGTACTTAATTCCAGTACACTCCACCATATAAGTTATCAATAACAGTAGTTACACTATCATTACAATAAGGTAGCCATATCATTACAATTTCTAATTACAAAAACGTTGCGACAAAGATCGTGCCAAGCATAGATATCAACACGCTAACATTGTATTCTATTTATATTGCCAGAACAATACGTGTATATTATCCAAAATGGTATAGGGCCCTGATCTCACATTACAATACATTGCACATATAATAAGAATGAACTTACATCTCATAGGTTGTCCACGCTAACATTGCATTTTATAAGAACTAATCCTTCGTTCCCTATTACAAGATCCTTACTAGGTTATCAACCCTAGCATTAAACTTATATCTCATTGGACCAAGATTTCGAACCACTAATTATCTCAACCATGCGACGTTCACAACTTCCTTGGTTAACGCAACTTCAACATATATTATCGTCGGCACTAAGGTAACATAACATTAACTAAATGATCAATATGTAGAAGTCAATAAAGTAAGACTTACATTGCCATCTAATTGTATGAACGGTCTACATGCATAAAGTATCATTAGTAGTAACATTTAAAATCAATCACCTGGCATTAATAACAATCACATTCAAGACATGACAATTAACACTGCAAGCGCCACGATAAGTGCGACATTACTACAACCATCAACATCGCCATTAACGAGCTATCTACATTAAGGCAGTGGGATTACAGCATCCTTGCTAACATCTTAAATTAATCCTCGGGAATAATTCTTCTTGCAAATTTTAACTATTAACCATTAGTTTTAGTTTAGTTCTTACATAAAAGACTAAACATTGATATAGTTCATAACTCAATACCATTAGTCCAAATTCAACATTCAAAGCTAAACATAAATATGGTTCAAAATTTAAATTACCCTAATCATAATCATAACATCACTTTAAACGAATAATAACTTTGCAACATAAACATCATCATGAACAGTTCAATTAAGCAAATAATAACATTTCGATTCAACCATCTTCATTAACCTTGCGAATTAAATTCACATATTATTATTGCAATTTATACAATTATTACCATTACAATTAAGCAATATTAATAACAATAAACTCATTGTCAATCAATAATATTACTA
>SNQJ01S0068528.1:27272-39396 GCA_010110895.2 Picea sitchensis | reverse complement strand
CTAGGATAGGTTCCCTAAAAATTCATTTTCCTTCATCTCATTATTCCAAAATTAATCATGGGTTCTCTTACCTCGCAAAGTGTCTTCCCGTGAGGGCTTTCACCATAAGGGAACCACTTTGGAGTTCATCCATATTTACTTCTTATAAACCATGAAAAAACAATAATGAGTCATATTTACATCAAAACATATTAGGTCCATTACCCAAACCTTTTTGCTACGAGGCTTTCTTCATGGGTTGACATCAATGACAACCAACCTTAATCAACATACATTACCAATCTAAAGTGGTGAGGAGAGTTCTTCTTGAAGATACCAATTAATAGGCATTGTGTCCAAAGTATTGATGAATTTATGCACCCACTACTCTTGAGGGATGTTGCTCCATGCCTCCTCAAAACTTCTTACATGTTCCTTCGGACAACTTTGACCTGTGTATCTAACCTCGCACCCTTCGGCTTGTTCTAAAAATCTCATTGTCATTAAAGTGTGAAATTGCACCCATTCCATGATGTTCTTCTTATGTGTTCCCCACCATCTTGCTGGAATTTCTTTTAAAGCTTCATCCAGTGCCAATAGTCACAGTTGTACTGGTACAATTTCTTCAAATTCTTATAAGAATGTTTCTAAATGATTTAAACCATCAAATGTGGGTAGATTTCTTACTTCTGTGTCAATCCAACGAACTTCCCTCTTCAATATAGCACACCTTCTCGTAGAAACTTCATACATTTTGTTCTGCCAGTTCTCTAGTGCTTCTTCTGAATCTCTTGAGCATGCGTTGTCACTTCGCCAGCTTAAGTTCCCATCTATTGTAGGATTAATGTAATCTTGTTGTCTTGTTGTCAATTTATATATGTTATCTAGCTCATAAGAAAAGTCTTCTTATCTGATGGTTTATGTGTATATGTGACCTTCATCGGGATCCAGAGGTGCAATGACCCTAAGGCCATCACCTTCGAATGTCATTATTATTTTATTTAAGTCAACAACAGTGGAATTGTTGAAATCCCAGTCAATTCCTAACAACGCAAGATAAGGACAGCTATCATCAACTATCTCAATCACCATAAAGTCCGCAAATGTCCTTACCCCGTCGATGTCCACAGGGACATGCTCTAGTCTCCCAAAGGGGCTTACGGCCTACTAATTATCCATCCTAAGCCTGATAGGGGAATAAATTAACTTAGGTTTTCCCATCAGTGCCTTGGTCTTCTTTGTCATAACATTGACTTCTGACCCTAAGTCGAGGACCACATAATCTATGTCATAATATCCAATCTAAGAATTAAGGTGTAGTTCCTTATTTGTCCTTCTCTTTCTGGATACTTGATGTACTTGTTTATTCAGTAGAGGAGCTATCCTACCTATCTCATACTATTTGATCAAATTTTGTAGTTCTTGTACAACTCTTTCATCCTTAATCATATTAATGCAAGTACATAAGAATTCCATAAGATTTCTTACCTATTTTTCTTCTCCATGTGATGCAGAATGATCAAATGCCAAAGGCATTCCACATTCTCTCACTTCTGGTTGTGTCTTTGATGAAGAAGCCTGATCTCTTCCAAATTATTTTCTTGTCTATTCAAATGTCTATTTTTCTTCCCTCGGATCAAACACTTGTGTCTTCTCTGTAGCTCTTCTGACCCTTGATTCTTCTGTAGTCTTTTCTGGAGTCACTCTGTCTTCTCCTATAACATCACCTCCTCTAGTGATAACAGTGACTCTGGGATCCTCTCCGCGAGGTTCTATTGAGATGAGGTGTACTTGTTGGTTTCCTCCTCATCTCTCCTGAAGCTTGGCTAACAACACAAGGCAATCTTCAATGACATGTTCAAATGAGTTGCAGTAGCTGCAAGTGGTACAAGGGTTCTGACAGTCCCTCGCCAAGTGACCTGGTTGTGCACAGTTATAAAAAATGATCTAAGCTTGACCTTGACCCATGCCTCTTCCTCGTCCTCTTCCTCTAAATCCACTGTGAGGGTTGAAGTTTCCTCTTCCTTGAGAGTTAAACTACGTAACATTTCCTTCCTATTGTACTTCGCCTTGAATCCTATATGTATCTCTTGATATTTCATGCAATAATTCATAAGCCCTACAGTCTTTCTCATCGTGCCCCACAAATTTACAGAATGTACAGTAAAGGTTTATAGGTGTCTGAACATATTTTTGCATGTAATATCATTCACCAAGGTGATGTCTATTTCTACATACCTCGCATCAGGCTAGAGTAACCTGCTTCAAAAGGCTTGGATCCCCAGAAGCCAAGTACTCGTGGAATAGGGGACAATTCTCCTTATTGTGGCCTTCTGATTCGCATTTGATACACCAAATCTCGTCTCTTTTATCTTTTACCTTGTCTTTCTTCATAACTTCGACCTACAGATATAAGCTAGTTACTTGACTCAAAATTTGACTCATACCTGAGCTAGAATCTCCCACAGGGGCCGATTCTAGTTTCATGGAGATATCCAACGCCTCAACCTGTGAAGCAAACTTCTATTGCATCAAAGGAACTCGAATGTGTGGTAGGAGGGCAGCAATGAACCATTCCTTATTCTACTCATCTGGGATCTGAAAACTCAATCGACCTGTTAAGGTCTTAAACCTCTAATCAAACTCCCAAACAGGTTCAGCTACTTTCAATTTGATTTCTTTCAGTTCTATAATGCATTGTGACTCCAACTTGGGTTTCTTGAATTTTTCACTCAACGTTGTCTTGATCTCATTCAGTGGTTTAGCTTGTACAACTCTATTAACAAAATTCATGTACCAGCTCAGTGCATGGTCTCTCAAGGTAGTACTAAACTGATATCTCTTAACTGCTTCATCATTGACTTGATTAATACTCCATATAGCCTCGCATAAGAACCAGTGCTAATCAGGATCTTCAAATCCATCTCCTCTAAAGATAGGTAGCCTCATTTCATTTGCCATAGATCTTCCTAGCTTTCTTGATTGAGTATGTACTGAACTATTGGTAATAGTGCTCTAAGTGCTCTGGTAACTCTAACTACTTTGGTTACTTAACGCTGCTAAAACAACAGGAGGAGTAATAGTACTTACTTCGACAGTGAACGCAATTCCTGAAGTTTTTTCTCTTCTCGGTGAGGTTCTTCAGTCTTCTCTTCGTATGCTCCAGTGGATCCTGACTGTTCCTCGTTCAATAGATATTCTTCTTCTCCACTATAGAACCCTTCGTATTGTGCTAGTGGTTCGTGGCTCTTCTCAAACATGTTTACTAGAGGAACTTTTCTGAAGGTTCTCCCACTACGTGTATGTCCCACCTTTGTGTCGTTGTCGTTGTCTGAGTCTTTGAATATTATCTCTTTAATCTGACCAATTATTGTATCTTCAATATGTTCTTCTCATGCAATAGCATCTTGATGTTCAACTTCAAAAAGTGTAAAAGTTTTCCTCTAGGTCCTTTAAAGAAATACCTCTCTGCTTGGATATATGACTCTACTTTGTCAATAGAAAACTCGGTAATGTACCCTCCAATAGTGTTATCAAACCAGTGGTCTACTTCTCTTGACATGACGTTATCAACCCTCTTGACCTTCGTGATCAGCGTTGACGTCCAAACCACAGGTATCTTCTAGTCTCGATAACAACTCGTATAGCTCTTTATGAATTCCTCCAAATAAAATCTCGTGTATATCAGTAAAGATATACCTTCCCAACCAATCCTCTATGCTAATATTAGGGTTCTTATTTTGAGCCTCAGCAAAGTCCTTTTATTGTTCTTCTATCCACTTTTGAATCTTTGTCTTCAATGGAAACCACCTTGGCATTCCCTCAAGAAGATCCATGTCCTAGAAACGGAACCATTTGTTGGCACAGGAGCAGACCCGGGGTTCAACTCTAACAGCGCACCAACAAGCCCTAACTACTGGCCCTTTTTCAACAACACCTGTGAAGAAGATGCAGTCTCACCCAAAGTAGTGATAGGGGGGTTGCAGGACACAGGTGTCTACAACTAGAGGAAATGCAAGTGGATTCAAAGGAACAACACACAACAACCTAGTTATTATTTATCTCCCTTATGCCTACTACGCGAGCTATGTCTCAAATCTAACACAATGATGCAATAAAAGAATAACAGAAAGCAAAAGAACATGGAATCAATCACACAAAACAACAAGATATATGTGGTTCACCCTCTCCCTGGAGCTACGTCCACAGAACTATGTTTCTTGATATTATGTGAAAACATACAGTTCTATCTACGCACTTAGCTTGAAAATATCTCTCTCTTTCTCTCCTCTCTGAGCACCCAGTTGCAAGGTTGATCTTCGCACCCAAATGAATATCTTAGAATGCAGACTCTCTCTCAATACAATACTTCTCTACATGACAATACTCACTCTCTTAATCCACAATGATAAACTCAGAATCAAAAACAATCGAACAACCAAAAAACCGACCCATCCCAGGTCCTCTAGACTTTTATTTATACATTACAATGACAAAAAATTTAGGTGTCAAAACCCTAGATACCAAAACCCTAGGTCAACTTTACCCACGTTTTCAAAGCTTCTCCAACCTATCATTCCTTCTTTCCCACGAGGTGCTCCAAAGCACTCGTTGATGTCTTCTTTCACTTCTTGAGTTGTCCACGATCTATATTCCTTGTTGATCTGTCATCCTCGATATTCTCATTCAATGGCTAGCTTTCCCTTACTTCACTCCTTCTTTTCTACTTCTTTGACCACTTCGACACAATATCAGTTAATGTGCCTTTCGCGTAGTTCACATTTCTCCTTTCTTCCTTAATCTTCGCTTTCTTCCATAACCAAGGGCCAACAATGTCTTCAAACAGAAATTCTGAAACAACTTGCTATGTGGCTCGAGTGAGTGCCTTATATTCAGCCCATTTAGTCATATAATTTTTGCAAACCAGTATGTAATGTTCCTGATTGGATGGAGGGTTTATGGGCCCAAAAAAATCAAGAGCCCATATTTCAAATGGCTCTATCACAAGTTGGCATTGCAATGGATTTTCATCTAAATCTATTAGGCTGGAACATTCTCTGACAACTATCAGATGTTTTCACATACTTTTTAGCATCCTGGAACAAAGTTAGCTAGTAATACACCATTCATAGTATCTTGTATCCAGTTATTTTATCAAAAAATTGGCCTCCACAAGGCCCATCATAACAATCCTTTAAAAGGTCGTATACTTAATCTTCTCTTACACACCTTCTTATCTCAAAATCTGGTCCAATATGAAAGAGATACCCACCTATCCAATTGTACCTTGTTCATTAAATACTTAATAACAGAGTGATCAATATGTACAAAAGTAGGATAAAATGTAATGTAATGTTAGAATTTGTTGATGGCATAAACTACTACAAGAAATTATTTTTCAGTGTTTGTGTAATTCAGTTCAGCAGGGGTCATTTTCTTACGTATATATTAAATAGCATATTGATTGTGATCTTCCTATTGTTCCAAAACTACTCCAATTGCAGTGTCTAAATCATTTAATGAAATATGGAAAGTAAAATCCCAATTGGGTCCTCGTAATATGGGGGTTGTGGCCAATATTTTCTTTAATTCTGTAAAATCAAACCAAAAACTATCATTCCATATAAATTCATCATCTTTCATTAACAGAATCCACTGTTTTTAGAGTTGTTTCAGCTATAACTATTCCAATCAATGTTTCTTGTGTGATTTCTTCTTGTTTTGTCTCATCCATCACATTATCTAGAGTTTGGTAAGATTCTTAGGTTACAACCATTGGGTCACTGATAAAAATGTTGATTTTATCATCCTTTGTCTCATTTTTAAAACTAAGAGCTTTCCCTATAGTAAGCAGAGGTTGAACATCCCCTTCCTCACAATCAACCCAAAAAGGATTTTCAATTTCCATACTTGGTTTAGCAGAAGGGTAAAGGGTCACCTTTTTTGTGTCATATCCATCAGAAATTATCATAGACCATGTTCTACATTCAATATAAGCATCATTTGTGGCCAACCATGGCCTTCCCAAGATCATTGGATGTCCCCCCAACTATTGTTTTAGGGATTCCAGTGGATTTCATGTTTGTATGCAAAAACAGTTAAACCTACAGTCCTCGTCTATATAGCAATGAAAAATTGTGGCAAATATAGCATTCTCGTGGGAAAAAAAAAACATTTGTGTTTTTCCATGAACATCCATCTATACGGCGACGAAAAATCATGGCAAATATAGCATTCTCGTGGAAACAAAAAAAAATCATTTTTTTTTCCATGAACATTCGTCTATATAGCGACGAAAAATTGTGGCAAATATAACAATCTCAAGGCAACAAAAACTTTTCATTTGTGTTTTTCCATGAACATTCGTCTATATAGCGATGAACAATCATGGAAAATATATCATTCTCATGGAAAAAAAAATATTCATTGTGTTTTTCCATGAACATTTGTCTATATAGCGACGAACAATCATGGAAAATATAGCGTTCTTTTGGCAACAAAAACTTTGCTTTTGTGTTTTTCCATGAACATTCATTTATATAGCAATGAACAATCGTGGCAAATATAACGTTCTTGTGGCAACAAAAACAGAGAATTTGTGTTTTTCCATGAACATCTGTCTATGTAGCGACCAAACATCRTGGAAAATATAACATTCTCGTGGCAACAAAAACGGATGTGTGTCTCTATATAGACAGATGTCTGTCGTTATATAGACGAATTCTTGTAAAAACAAAATTGATGTAGCAAATGCTTATCAAATGAATGACATGTGGCAGCCATATTTCATGGATATTTCCACGATTATTTCTTGGTCCTCGATATAGCAACGAAAAATGATCCACGAAAAATAACACCCATTTTCGTGGAAATTTCAATGAAGAAGTGTCGCAATAACAACGAAGAAGTGTCACAATAGCAATGAAAAAACGTGGAAAATTTGGTCATATTTAGTATTTCATGTGGGTATCCATGCTTTGTCCCATTGTGTCCCATGGATGTATGCTCCCTTATAGTACTACAATCTACGGATGCCTTCAGTAAATCCCTAGTTCAGTACCCAAAGTCTCGACCCTTCGTACCTGCAACTTTGTCGTTGCTTCAAACTCACTGATATAGATTTGTCAATGATACCTACCCATAAGAATTCACAAAAATAGATATTCAATGTGCTCAATAGGTGTTAATATGAGACCCTTTCTCTCTTATTTATACTCTCCAAGTAGCTTCCTCAATGGGTTACCTTCTAACTAACTTTACCCAATACAAGGCTAACCCACTTCTAACAACTTTTTCCACTTACAACCACTTTATCCACAAATAGTAAACTCACCACTTCTAGTTGCAACTAATTTATTTTTAATTATTTTCTTTTTGCAACAACTTAACTCATGATCAACTCCTAGTTACAACCACTTTGACTAGTAAAAATCTTCTAGGCGTTTCTAGAATAAATTGACTTCTTTGACCCTCTAGGGGCCTCTAGATAACTCATGACAGTTCTCCAACTTCACAAGGCCATAACTCTCTAACCGTGAGGATTTATGTGATTTTATAGATATCACCAGAAATTGCATGACATGTACTATCGATATATAATATCCTTATCTAAAAATACAATGTTATTCATACCTTTATACCTCAAACAAACTTGAGTCCCTTAACCATACTATTGGGGCTACCAGAATTTGCTATCGAGCTTGATTCAAGGGTTGACATCAATGACAACCAACCCAATTAATCAATATCCACGTATGCAGATTTATTCTATTAATTTGCATTCACATTGTTCTTTAATTACATTATTTAGCATGCAATGTATGTCCACTATAGGAACACCTTATAGTTTCATTTTCATATTTATTGAAAATTGATTTGTTCATGATTGTTCACAATCATTTACATGTAGTATTTAAAAGCACAATCACGTCATCTTTTATCATGAAAAAAGAGCATCCCTGCTCATTTATTCTTTCATCAATTTATACTATATTTTCCTGGGGGGGTGGAACACATCCCCCTCAAGCTATTATTCAAAAACAAAAGTCACAACTCTTCAAAATAGAGTCATCCATGCATCCATGGTATTTATTCTCTCCTGGAAAGTGCAATTTTTTCCTTACATTTCACTTATTCAGGAAGTCACATCGTGCCTTTAGTATACATATACTCATACATCATACGTGTGCATCACTTGCACATTTTATATCATTCATTCATATATATTGGGTCCTAATATCAGTCTTCATACCAATTTACCTTATAATGCATTAAATCCATGTACTCAAGCATATACAAACATAGATAAATATTCAGGATGTAAGTTCACCGCTTACACCTTTTTCCATGTCATTCACACATGTGGACATTTCAACTTCCATATCCTCTCTCCCAAAGATATTAAAATCATCCTTATGACAAGTCTCATATGAATCCTCAACGTTATGTTGTCTTCTCTGTTGAGATCTTGCAGTCATTCACGTGGCAAGTCTCGCAGACATATTTATCATTATGTTTCCCTTTCTACATGACAACAACCAACGAGAAAAAACTCTTGCCTCAACTATTATAAAATCATTTCACAAACTAGAAATACGGTCTGGGAAATTTCAACAGTGCCCAAGACAAGAAGACAACCAATATAGCTTCGCTTCATGCCTCAAACCATTCTTGGTCAACAAGCCTTTTTATCAAGGGAATCCTTTTTTAGATTCACACTCACTAGTACTTGAGCATGCCAAGCCATAACTATATGGATACCATCCACCTATGGATGTCAACCTAACCCATTGGTCATCAAGAAGTGCCCCAATACTTCCTTTACCACATTTGGGATCAACATTTCATTAACCATTCTACCTTATCCTCATAGTGTAATAATATCATCAACATTTTACTTATGCTTCTATAATTAGATCATCACTAACCATATAATATATGACAATGACATCACCATATTTTAGATCCAATGACAGAATACAATAAGTATATATGCATGTTATATGCATGCTAAAACTTTTCCATATGCATTCCAGTGTATCCTCGTGCACCAAACATTTTACCCATGCCTACAATGTAGACGTATTCCACTTGCTTACCTCTTGCATTCTTGTGCATAGACACGCCCTTAATTTAATATGGATATACACTCCCTTAGCACAACCATGAGATTTTTAACTTGCCCATGTCACTTCACTTCTTCCATGAGGGTTATTCTCAGTCCATAGGACTCCTTTTTACTTTGAAAAATTGGGATTATCCCAATAGCATGTTTTCAATTATGATAGGTCAAATAAGATGACCTCACATATTTCCACAAGGCCTCTAGACATGGGGAATTATACTCACAGGACATAATCTCTTATATAATAAGAAATTGTGATTATCAAAGGCTTTGTAAGACCACATTTGTAGGAAACCTTGCAACCTGTTCAATACATTCCCTCCTTAGACTCAAGCATCCCTATAACAGGTTTTATGCCATTCACATCCAAGTATTTTTATTAGTGTCCATCAACATAATCCTACTTTTGTATGAGTGGCTATCATTCTCCCAAAGCATCGATATGATTCTTCTACTGCAATCCAGCATGATTCAATTATTTTGTTGAGTAAATTCTCAACAAAATTTCAATCTGCAATCCTTCTCCTCAAGGATATTATGCAGATAATATCCTTGTTGTAGTAAACACTTTCAACAGGATCATCTTATCCTTGGTAAACTAGTTTCATGATTGTTATTTTTCCCATCCATGCCTATGGTTTGAATCATGATTCGATAGATAGGGTAGGGTAGGGTTCCCTCCCCCTTAAAAAATTTTCAAGAAAAAAAAATTGTTCAACTCTTTTGTGAGCCCAAGCAGGGCGAGTGTTGTTTCCTACTCTGATACCACTCTGTAACACACCCAACCCCCTAAGTACATTTCTAACATATGGGGTATTAAATTTTGTATATTCCTTAATCATATCAAAGCCTCCTCTAGAAGATACCATCGTCTTTTGCTCATCAAGAGATTTCCAACAACTATGGGCGTGCTCATAACTGAGCTTTGGATTCAAAGTTACAACTTCCTAAATTTCCTTAAACCCTCATTGGTCAAAAACCGCTCACTACCATGTGGCCTCCTATTACTTTCTCCATATGATGTTGTTAGGGACCTAACCCATCACGTAGGTAGAATAATATATTTCCATGTGATAAAGGTCAATATTAATAAGGCCTAGAAATAAGGAAGAATAAGTCAAATGTAAGAAGACCTAATAGAAGCTTTCGCTTCTAGAAGGATCTTCCTCTAGATTGTTCTTTTGGATAGACATATTTAGTATAAATAGGAGTAGATGGTATGAGAAGTTTTGTCTTTGATATTATTGTAATAGAGCTCTGCTCTACTTAAGGTTACCCCCTCGAAGAGGCAAGTGAACATTTCTCTCAGTAATCAAAGTGCTCTTTATGGCGTTATTCTGGTATCATTGTGGTATTATTCTGGTCATATAATTGTTTGTCTACCATTTCTAGCTAATTATTTATGTTTTGCATACTATTTTATATTTGGATTATTACAAATGGTATCAGAGCACTTTCCTCAATAGAAAATTGTGGGTTAAATTTTTTTCAAGGTAGAGATGTATTCCAATGTCTTAAAGCTACAAAGATCTGTCATTACGTGCATAAACCCATGGTTGGGGATTCATAAATGCAGGAAATACAAGTGGTACTTAAGCACACATTTGTTTTCCACCCTTGTAACCCATGTTTCTACCCCTTTGATTGGTAGCGCATCTGACATCACATGTATACGGATCAACCTAGATCTCTTGAAGCCCTCCATAGATAAACCGATCATCCGCCTGACTGCTATAGCACCACCGAGAACAAAAATCGGGCAGATACTCTCTAGTACCTGGGTAGTAGGGTAGTATGGCTAAGGGAACAGTCTAGCCTCCTTAGTTGGTGCCCTAAGATATTGGGCCAAGTACTACTGTTGGACCCCGCACGTATATCAGAGAGCCATAGCACAAGGAAAACCCTTGTTTGTAGAACTCTTGAATACCCTAACCCTTGGGACGGAAACAAAAATAGAATAGAAAAGATCTATTGTCACGCAACTGTATCTCCTGCATTTGGGTTGTGAAATTACTACACATTTCTTTCTGTTAAGCATTTGGGCATTTTGTCACTGCAGTATTCTTCAGATCGGAGTAAAACTCCGCAGGAGTAAAAAAAAAATGGATATTGTTGGCACCATTATTTGAGACTTATCCCGTTGGATTCCTCTCTTCGCCCTTACCGCATTCATACCTATCATTTTTCAACAACAAAAAATTTATTGTGGACGCAATCCCCTTCCAACACCCTTATTCGGGTTTTACCCCATTGGATTCTGTTGGCACCATTATTTGAGATCTATCCCATTGGATTCCTCTCTTCTCCCTTATCACAGTCATACCTATCATTTTTCAGCAAAAACAAATTCTCGTGGAACCGACCCCATTCTAACACCCTTATTTGGGTTTTACCCCATTGGATTCCACTCTTCACCCTGATCATTGTGATACACTTCAACCATAACCCATTTTTTGTGTGGTCCCACTCGCCCCTTTTCGTGTTCCCTCTTCATCATGGCCCACACCCGTATCCAAGACTTGGAAGATCGCTTCAATTCCTTGCACTCTAATTTCATAAAAACCCAACATGAAGTGAGACAGCTCAGTGCCAACATTTACACCATCAATAAAAACATGCATTCCTCCATTGACGCCAAAATTGTTGGAAGATTGGTTGTTTGCATTGATGTCAACCCTAGTCATTAGTTTTGGACCGCAAGATTGATGAAGGTATTTGGACATGAATGACAATGAACATGTATATAAAACACCCATGGATGGATAGTATACATCATGTTGTTTCCCATGGTATGTGTCACATCATGTGCATCCTCATGGTTGAGGAGAAATGAATTTTTGAAGATGACAAAGTGAATTGAAGAAGGAAATACGGGTCGGCCTTGAAGACAATTAAAGAAAAGAATTACAAAATAAGAAAGTGCCAGGTTAGCCCTAATGTTAAAATAAAGTGACATAAATGGTATAAACACATATCATTATACATTCATTTTACACACAAGTAGAATTTCAGAGGAAATCG
>SNQJ01S0068527.1:45378-55784 GCA_010110895.2 Picea sitchensis | reverse complement strand
ATGATTACGCAATGTTATTAAGAGCTTGTTGTTTACTCAAAGGAAACGGAGATGAAACTTACGTTGTATGACTCTGACCCAACAATGCATGGATGAGAATGAAATATATCACTTTCGTTCAATGAATCCTATGTATGGGAGGGAAAGAGAAAGTTTTCCAGATCAACCTTGAACTACAATGTAAAATTTCCTTTCAAATGCAAATGCAACAAATCACGCATCAAAGAACAATACTCTATTGCTTCTTTTTCAACAATTTCAACAATTTGATTTTCAATGTTTTTGAAGACAAAAACGATTTTTTGAAAGAAAAACTTTTGTTCACTTTTTCAAAAAGGACCCTCACTATGCCAATGAGAGTACATAAAATCAGAAAACCAATGAACAAGCAATGATAATAACCCAATCCACTCTTTCAATGAAAACAAAAATAAAAAGCAAACCAATGTAGTCTTTTCAAATGCATAAGAAAAATGACCTTCCAAACAATCAGCAAATGAGAAAAGACCAAGAAAACTCAACTTTCAACCAAGCACTGGTTCTTAACTAATCAAAGACACTCAGATTCTAAAGTCAGAAAAAATGGTTTTGCCAAGAAAAGTCAAGAAACGAAAGTCAAGACAAAAATGACAAGAAGAGCCTTGAAATCCTAAGATTGTTCATGCACGCAAACGAAGACAAGAAAGACATCGATCAATGGTCCAAGAAACTCTTATGAGATACCTAGACTGATCTGGTCATTTGAAGATGCCACAACTCAAATCCAAAATTTTGAAAAAATGGGTTCGCAGGCTGGCAATGCTACACAGTGCGAGAATTAGGCATTCTCGCAGGTGGCCTTTAAGCAAAGTGTGAGAACCTCGCACTGCAACCTAAAGGCAAAGTATGAACTTTGTGGATTCTTGCAGGCTACAGTGAAGTACAGTGCGAGAACCTCTGAAACTAGTCAATTTTTTGGAAAATGAAGCAAAATTTGAAAAGGCCTCTGGACCCAGAGGGTCTATCAGGGTATCCTGAAGACTCAGAGATTGATAGGAAAGGAGAAAAGTGAAACAAGAGCAAATGGCCACAGAAAAATACCAAAAGCCACAAAGAAAAATGGGATGCTCCCCAGTGGAGTCACCAATTTTGTTATTGGATTAATCGGTAGGTGCGGACACTAACAGATCTCCCTAGAACCACCTGGATCTAGAACAAAACAGGACAGGACATGACTCATTCCCTAGGTTTTGACCATTGAATTAACTAGGAGGCAAGAACAAATAACATACCTTATTATCGCTTCCTATGGTCTTTGTTGCTCCCGCTTCACTCCAGTGCTCTCGTGCAGTCAAGACCAAGACAACACAAACCAATCAAAGTGAAGATAGCACAATCTATTCAATAGTCAACCTATGTGTATGATCAAGGAATTACACAATAAAGTGGAAATAGATTTATGGGAAAGGGACATTCCACTGTATTATATTAATTGAAAATAAATATTACAACCTGAGCCTTGATGTCGCAACCTTCCTTTCGATGGCTCTTGGCTCTGACACACACACTTGCTCAATCTTTGCATGAAGAAGATCAAATCCTCTTGATAGACTTGCTAGAGTCTCCAAGTTGTTGTTAGATGCTAAGTCCTTCACACAATTCTTTCACCAATTCTCCAATGAATCTTTCTTAACCTTTTCCATGAGAATTCCCTCAATATATAGGAGAGAATGAATTAGTTACTTGGATAAGAATGATCCCAAAATATCAGGGAATCTAGTACTAGGATAACCATTCGAATGCCAACCTATCCTTCTAGAAGATTCCCTTCTAGAAACATCAAGAATACATATTTTTCCATTCTTTAGGAAGATTTCGCACCCTAGTTGTTCAACACAGTGCAAGAAGTTCGTACCCTGGCTTAAGGCAGCCTGGGAGAATCAGGCATTCTCACACCCAAATATACTAGCAGCCTGCGAACCTTCTTCAAAATGAGTTTTCTGGGAAGAGATGAAGGTAACTTTGCTCAGGAGAAAGTTCTAATGAAGAGCTTGAGTACACCATCATCAATACATCATCATGACGACCAAAATCATGGGTAACAGATACAAACACAAAATATGCACTACCTAGCTTAGAAAGAATAAGATAGATGCAACGCTCTTCCTCCATATTTATCTTACATTCTTCACATAAAATTCTGATTGTTTTAAACCTAGATAGATAGTCTCCAAGGCAAGAAAAATCATTTGGACTCAAGGTCAGTATTTGATATTCTAACTTTTGTGCTCGAATAATATTGAGTTTACCAAACACAGATTCAATCGTGTTCCAAGCTTCTTTGGGGTCATCAATATCTTGAAGGTGGTACATTAAATCAGGACAGATGGACATTCTGATTAGTCCACGTGCTTCATCAGTCCTATTATCCCACTTGGATTTCTTATCAACATCAGTGGTTTTTTTTTCTTTTCCCAAGGTAATATGGTACAAGCCTTTGCTTCTTAATAAATCTTCCATATGAGATTTCCATTGGAAGTAGTTGTTGTTGGTAAGCAAGACAGTACTTGTAGAAGCCATATTAAATATGCAGATAATTTGGATTTAAAAACTAAAACTGATGATCTAGATGGAAAGAGATCGAAAATGTATGCGGTTTTAAAAAAAACGACACTGAAAATGGACTTCCGATGTTAGAGTTATGCCCTTTTTAAAAAAAGCACAATTAGTAACCAAATGACCATGTGATTGTGTAAGTTGTTTTTTGAAGTGACCCACTTTTATAAAGAGAAGTGGGGATCACTTTTGCAATGAAGTTACTTTATAACAGAAAAGTTGCATGCAAAATAAATAACTCTAAAATAAAATATTAAAACTCCTTATAGTGATTCACTTTTATACTTGAAGTGAAATACACTTTACAATTTTAGCATGAACTTTTTCAAAAAAGGTAACAAAAGAGAGACTTGAACTCAAGACTTCTTACTTAATAAGGCAACTTTTAACCAAATGATCTAGCAAAACATATTGTAATGTTCAAAAGGAGTATTGTGGGTGTTGTTGTTGTTTTTGATGTTGTTGTGGAAGATGGCCTTGGAGAGCATGCTAAAAAAAAACTCTTTTCACAGAAGAAAAAAAATTCGCTTCTCGATGACAACAAGGGTTAGATCTCGGTTAGCTTACTCGGAAGATGCACCTTTTCCTATATGTTTCTGAGTTTCCAAGATCACACAGGGCACGAGGCAAAGAGAATACGCAGATCTAAAAGAGTAGCAACCCGGAAATAAATAAAATAAAACCAAATACTACTCTGCAGAAATTTGAAAAAAATGTGTATTCAAGCTTTATACCTCCGGATCTGACTATAATGGTCATATCTTGGGCAAACGGAAACCTTTTCGAGTGAAACAAAAAGTGTTCCTGACTGAAATGAGTGCTATGGACGCAATGGAAAAGTCTTATCAGCCTAGAAATGTACAGAAATGACAGAAAGTGGAGATGAGGCAACTCGGCTTCACGATCTCAATCTACAACAGGAGCGGGTCTTCAAACAGGCTCTGATACTATGTTCGACAACACGGGTATTCCAACAGAGGACGAACACCTTCAGTAACCACTCACATAACCAGATCAAAGATCAACACACCTATGTTTTCATGTGGTAAAACCCTACGGGGAAACATCCACGGCCCCAGCCAACGCGGCCACTTGGAGCAGTATATTAATGCAAAGAAAAAGATTACAGAGAGATTTTAAAAGAGAGTTTCTCACAATCAATCATCTACAAATGACCCTCCATGCTCTTTAAATAGAGATCATGGACCAATCGGGTGTTAAGCCACAGATCAATGGCCGTTAAGATCGAGGAGAGTATGAACCGTCGGATCACTCTATGTTGGGAACATATCGTGACCGTCAGATTTCCTAACTACAAATGCATACTAATGCATACTAAAGAAACACACTAAGAAACACACTTTTACCTAACGACAAATTAGACCAAGTAGTTCTTAACTAACTCCTAAGTGTCTAAATATCCTAACACATAGTTATATAAGAGCATGGGATGAAGTACAATCATCTTTGGGAAGAGTGAAATTCAAGAAAACAAGGAAGAAGAAGAGAAATTTGTATGTGGAATATACATAGTTTTTACATGGAGATTTTGGGTAGAAAAGGAGGATTTGGGTGCTGAGAAGAGCACCAACCATGCTTTGTTTGAAGAAAGCCATTGTTTGGCTATGTTTTATGTTGGAAATGAAGCCAATGTGCTTGTGAAAACAAATTGTCAGCCTGTAGTGTGTTTTCTTATTGAGGAAATCTCTCAAGAGCCTTATGAAGGTTGTTGTGAGCACTCTTGAAGCAATTGAGGGTTCATGAAGTCCTTAGCTGAGAGAATCCTAGCCAACTGAGTGCACTAAAGCCCTAATAAATTAATGGTACAACCTAAGGGACTATGAGCAGTGAAGGGGGTACATTCCTTGGGTTGTGCAGGTTGTGGGGAAGAGAGAGTCGGTGGATTATAATTGTTGTAGGAGTAAAGCATGGGTTTGAGTTGTTGAGTATGGAGAGTGGATAGTGAAGGGGTCAGATCTCCTTGTGGACTCATTGCCTCAGCTTGGGGGTGGCCTACTGTTAATATTTGGAATAGTAGTTCCTATGGTTGGGAGGTCCATCCTTCATATGCAGTCAATTAGTTATATTTATAAATAGATAAATTATTTGTTGTTTTTAATATGATTATTTCGTTGTGTAAATGAATATATGTCAAATGATGTGTGTGTTTGTCGTGTGTTTACTAGATGCGCTCATGGTTTATAAATGTTGTAGATGCATGGGTAAATCAACATATTGTTTTGTTGTAAGTTTTATGGGCATGTTGCCCCTTGGTTTTCTTTTATATGTATGGGGCATTTTTAAATTCATATTTAGCAGGATAAATCATTTTTGCAGTGATGGGACTCAACATGGAGGTTGGGTACATTACAAAATCCTAACTCCTAGGAGACAAGATAGTGATTTTGATTTCTTGCACTTCAAATAATTTCTCAACAATATGAGGATTGTCTAGTTAATAAGCTCCATTATTTGAGGACTTGGATATAAGGCCCTAGAACAGGCCCTACAACATCACAACTTCACACTCAAGGACTAGATTTTGGTTTGAATGGGTCATTGTGGAAGAGACTCCATGCATAAGTCTTGGTAATGGAAATCAAAACCCTACCCATTATAGCCAGAGCCACCTCTCCTCAATCTTTGATTTGATTAACATTTTGTACTACAAGGAACATAGATCTTGCACTTAAAAGAAAATGAAGCCTGGGTTCTAGAAATTTTTGAAGACTTTTGGAGTTTGCTCATGAATAAATTGGACTCCTCCTCTCCCCTCCCTAAGCCCCCCCCCTAAGTATTTTTCCATTGCTTCTCCCACTCGGCCCTCACAGATTCCACCTAAAGCTGATACTCCTCCTGCTTCCTGTCCTAATTTTGGCCACTCACCTTTACCCTCCACCCCTTCCTCTTAGTCCCCCCTCTTGACTGGCCCACCCTCTCAACCCCTTCCTCTGACTACTCCTACCCTAAACCCTCCTGAGCCCTTTGTCGAGCCACCTTCTCCCTCCACCCTCTCAATCATTCCACTTTCTCCTGTCCCCCTCACGGTCTCACATTCTCTCCCCTTTCTTCCTCCTGATCGCTCCAATGTCACTATCAGAAAAAACTGATCCAGGCCCCCCAAAAATCCCCCAGGCTCAGTAGAGGGTGGACTTGTTNNTGTTTATCTCTAAATCTTTGTGGGTTTGGAAGCCCCGCAAAGCTAGCTTCCCTCAAAAGATTATTCACCAATATCAAACAGGATATTGTCTTTCTCCAAGAAACCCTGGTCAGCAGTGATAAGGCGAAAGATCTCTTCTTGCGGTGCCTACCACACTGGTCTATTGTTGCATTAGACTCTCTAGGCTGCTCTGGAGGCTTGCTTACTGGATGGAACCCTGATGTTGCAAATTTTCAAGCCTATGGTATCTCTGCAGGGATATTCGTTGAAGGTAAGTTTAAATTCTCAACTTCCTCTTTCAAACTCTTAAACTGTTATGCTCCCTATAGCGACCGAGAGCCCTTCTGGCAAACACTCTTTGACTTTGGCATCCTCCATGAGGACAACCTCATTTTAGGCGGTGATCTCAACTTCACCCTCATCGCCAATGAAGTGTGGGGTGCTTCTGCGAGGATTGATCCAAAGGCTGACTTTTTTTACTCTATCCTTCATAGATCGGGTCTTATTGATCTCCAGCCTTCAGTCCTCTCTCCCACTTGGCGTAACAGCAGATCCGGGGCCAATGGTATCACCAAAAGACTTGACAGGTTCCTTTTAGCCTCCAAGATGATAGGCGGTCATCTCCATTTCAGGTCTTGGGTTGAACCTTCAACGATTTCTGATCACCACCCGATTTGTCTACAAATTGATGGCCCCCCAAGGCTTTCGATGGATCCATTCAAGTTTAATTGTTCATGGATTTAAGATCCTGGGTTCATCTCTCTTGTCCCCAATACTTGGGTGGATTTACAAGAATGGATGAACTCTTCGGCAATCCTCCTGCTAATTGAAAAACTTAAACACTTCAATCAGGTTGTTATTAAATGGCAATATAATAAGCAGAAGGTTATGAAGGTCGATCTGGTACATGTGGAAGAACAAATTGTAGCCCTATTTAACATCAATCAATCTCATATCTTTGCAGTAGATGATTTAAACACCCTCCAGGATTTAACACGTAAGAAGAATGAGATTTTATCTCATGAAGAAGCCACCTGGAGACTCTACAGTCGGGCGACCTGGATTGATAAAGGAGATAAGAATACACACTTTTTCCACAAATTTGCAACACAGAGGTGTAGCCACAATTCTATCTGGGACCTGACTGATGCTGAAGGAAACTCAGTCACGATCGATTTAGAGTTACATTTGCTGGCATTTAATCATTTTAGAACCCAATATAAATCCATTGAGTCAGAAAACATAGATGTTTAGTTTGATGTATTACAGACGGTCCCTCACTTCTTCAAGGAATCTGACAATCTGAATATTGGTAAACCTGTCACTCTCGCTGAGCTAAAAGACACTATTGAAATTATGCCCAAGGACAAAAGTCCTGGTCCAGATGGATGGACTCAGGAACTTTTGCAGCACTTATTTGAGATCATGGGAATGGATTTGCTAAGAGCTTTCTAAGAATCACGTCTCACAGGAATTATACCTGGAGCACTTAATGCAACGTTCTTCACGTTAATTCCTAAAATCAGTAAGCCTATCAACTTCAACGACTTCAAACCCATTGCGTTGTGCAACTTCACGTACAAAGTCATCTCCAATACTATTGCCAACTGTATTAAAGATACTCTAGCCAAGTGTATCTCCACTAAACAATTTGGCTTCTTGAAGAACAGATTGATTTTTTATGCAGTGGGCATCACCCAAGAATGTCTTCATTTAGCCAAGGTTAAAAAATTGAACTCGGTCATCCTAAAACTTGATTTAAAAAGAGCTTATGATAGTGTCAGTTGGCAATTCCTTCATTTGTTACTAGATCAGATCAGACTTGACAGGCTTGTCATTAATTGGATTATGGGTTGCATTACATCGGTCAACATGGCAGTCCTAGTGAATGGAATTCCCACAGACTTCTTTTGCTGCCACCAGGGTCTCTGTCAGGGTTGTCCTTTATCACCCTTGATTTTCTTACTTGTAATTGAAGCACTCCGCAGAATGTTGACTCAAGCAATGGATACGGGATCCTTTCAAGGGCTCAAAGTAGCTTTCGGCGTCTTTATCTCTCACTTACTGTTTGTTGATGATGTCCTCATCCTGGGCTCCAGGAACATTGATTATTGGAAAAGTCTTAAAGCAATCCTATCAAATTTCTGTGAGACTACAGGACTGTCTATCAACCTTCAAAAATATGTTTTTATTTCCCAGAATATTGAACCAAATCTAAGGAGCTTCCTTCTTTCAGAATTCAAAATTCATATTGACAATCTTGACCAAGGGCTGAAGTACCTTGGCTTCTCCCTGAAACCAAATAGTTACAGAGTTAGTGACTGGTCGTGGCTCATCAAAAAGATTGAAAAGAAGATTGGGAATTGGAATTTTCGATGGCTGTCCTTGGGCGGCAGACTCACTCTGGCAACTTCAATCTTACAAAGCATTCCAGTTTATTGGCTTAGCCTGGAAAAATCTCCAATTTCCAATCTCCAACGCATTCAGCATTTGATAAGTAGATTTATCTGGAAAGAGGGAAAATAAGACACTGGATTTCACCTTGTAAAATGACAAAGTCTAGCAAACCCAAAAGAGTATGGTGGATGGGGCATTAAACACATGAAATGGTTTGCTCTCTCCCTTGTAGCCAAATCTTTTTGGAGAGGTCTCTTTGAAAATAATGTATGGAACAGGGTTCTCACAAAGAAATATCTAAAAGGTATAGACATCACCTCCTAGTTGCGTAGGGACGCCCACAACACTCAAAATTATTCCATCATTTGGCAGAATCTGATCCTCTCACTGTCGATTATCAAACACTGGTTGGCTTGGGAAATTGGGACAGGGCAGTGTATTATTCTTGGGTGCGACCCATTCATTGGCTGCCTGGATTGCTATTAGCTCTCCAACACTCTTCTTCAGAAATTAAACAGCCAATCCATATATTTGTTAGCACAGGCCACCGTGAGCGACTCAATGGAAGCACATCAACAATGGTTGGATGCTAGACAGTTGGGATTAAGTACTGAACTTAGCATGGAATGGGACGCATTCACTCAAAATCTCAGAAACAGTGGCATCTGATTGAGCAAGGAAAAGGACAAACTTTAATGGTCTTGGAATCTGTCAACTGGTAAGGTCACGGCCAGCTCAACATATCAATGCATCCTTTACACAAATAAAATTATTGTTGAAAATTGGTGGCATAAAGTGATTTGGATGGTGAAGGTAACGACAAAAATCATTTGTTTTGTGTGGCTATGCATAGAGGATCGCTTAATCACTGGTAATAACTATCAAAAGAGAGGTGGAATCGGTCCATCAATTTGCACTTTGTGTCTAAAAGAAAAAGAGTCTGCCACACACCTATTTGTGGATTGCCGGACCACACAATTGATCTGGAACAATATCCTCACTACTTTGGGGATTGACAGTGAGTGGAAGAGGGCCACCATCGAAGAAAATTTAAAATATTGGTTCCTCAAATTTCCAAACCTAAAACACATACCTTTTCTGATTATGTGGGAAATTTGGAAATATAGAAACAAAATTCTGTTTGAAAATTGGACCATGAATGTTCCTGGGATTTACAAGAAAATTCCTTTTTCCATCAAAGAACATCCACTTAAAGAGGAAGCAGATAAAACTGAAGTACTACTAAACCCAGTCTACTTCAATGACAACCCTATTGGTTTCTTTGACGGTGAAGCAACAACAAACAAGTGTGGTATTGGTATTTACTTAAAAATCACACCCGGACAAAACATCCAAGCACATTTTGCTGGAGGAACCGGAAACAATATGAAAGATGAGATGATGGGATTATGGGGACTCTTACTACTTGCCACACACTTCTCTTTTAAAAAATTAATGGTGGCAGGCGATTCAAAGGTCACCATTGATTGGATTAGTGACAAAGCCAATCTAGATATTAACTATCTCAACCATTGGAAGGAAAATATTAGCTCACTAAAGCAAGTTTTTGAAACCATAAACTTCATGCACATACACAAATAGTTTAATAAAATCGTGGACAACTTATCCAAGAAAGCTCTCAATGATAAACTATGGTGGCTTTTTTTCGAAGAGCATGTCAATGGAACTATAACTAGATTTGGGGAACTACACATTCTATAAGGTGGCATCAACCAAAATTGATATTGGGTTTTAAAGTGCGATAGATAAATTAAGTGACCTTAGGATTCATCTATAGAAGAAAATGTCTATTCCATTCATGGAAGAAATGTTTATTGTAATCTGAAAGTTTCATTTGATTCTAATAAAAATAACAGTGAAGCTGTTTTTTTCATGTGAAAAAAACAAAAAAGACTAAAACTACAAGGAACATAGACTAGGATTCTTAAATTATAATCAGAATATTAATATATATAGACTTAATTGTAATTAATTTTAACTTTTCAAACTAAAAATTGTGAGCATGGAAATGATTTATATATCATATGTAATATTTTTTCACATTTAAAAATAAACATGTTTTAGTAGACAAGAAATTAGTTAATTATATTTTCCATTTTTTAAAAACAATAAATTTCCACCATAATTTACTCATCATAATATACTAATAAACATAAAACAAGTTTTTAAAGAAAAAATATAATAAACACTAAATAACTAAAAGAATAAATTATATCCCAAATTTATAATCCAT
>SNQJ01S0068527.1:16468-38728 GCA_010110895.2 Picea sitchensis | reverse complement strand
TGAAAAACACAAGGCAAGACTTGTTTCCAAAGGATTCTCACAACAACCCGATACTGATTATGGTGAAAAATTTTCTCCAGTAGCAAGATTAGACACTGTAAGGACTCTCTTAGCCATAACAGCTCAACACAAATGGAAAGTATACCAGATGGATGTCAAGTCATCTTTCCTAAATGGTGTCTTAGAAGAAGAGGTCTATGTGGATCAACCACTTGGATTTGAAGTCAAAGAGCAGCCAGCCAAAGTATATCGGTTGAAGAAAGCCCTGTATGGATTAAAACAAGCTCCAAGAGCTTGGTGCAACAGAATTGACACTTACCTTATCAAAAGTGGTTTTAGCAGAAGCCAAAATGAGCCAACTCTTTACACCAAAACTGAGCAGCATGGTTAAATTATGATTGTCTGTTTATATGTTGATGACATGATATATACTGGAAATCTGTAGTTAACCATTTTTAAACATGCCATGCAGTCTGAGTTTGAGATGACAAATCTTGGCATAATGAAATATTTTTTGGGAATTGAGGTTGATCAATCAACCAAAGGCATTTTTGTCTGTCATCAAAACCATGCAGCAGACATCATCAAAAGATTCTGCATGGAAGAATGTAATCCAACAGAAACCCCTATACCCCTAGCCACAAAATTGAGCAAGAAAGATGAAGGCCCTACAGTGGACCCTACCCTGTACAAAATTTTAGTAGGCATTTTGTTGTATCTTACAGCAACTAGGCCTGATATTATGTATGCAGCCAGCCTTGTTTCCAGGTTTATGGAATCCCCCAAAGGTTCTCACTGGAAGATGGCCAAAAGGATTCTGAGATATGTTGCAGGAACTCTCAATTTTGTCTTATGGTACACTCAGTCTGATGATAATCATCTCTCTGGTTATACAGACAGTGATTTTGCAGGCAGCCTAGATGATAGAAAAAACACCTCAGGACATGTTTTTCACCTGGGCGCGAACCTAATTTCATGGGCATCAAAGAAGCAACCAATTGTATCAATATCTTCTGTAGAGGAAGAGTATGTCGTTGCTACCTCAGCTTCCTGTCAAGATGTGTGGCTGAGAAGAATATTGAATGGTATGTCACATACAAAAAAGGATCCAACTCCTTTCTTCTATGACAACACCTCAGCAATTGCTCTATCCAAAAATCATGTGTTTCACAAGAAAAGAAAGCATATTAACACTCGCTTTCACTTCATCTGCGAGCTAGTCAATAATGGCGACATTGCACTTAAATTATGTGGCTCACGAGATCAACTCGCAGATATTTTTACAAAGCCACTAGGAAAATCCGTTTTTGATTTTCAGAGACAGCACTTGGGCATTATCAATGCTGATGTTTGTAACTATTGAGTTTAAGAGGGAGTGTTAAATATAATGTAACCTCAACAGTCTGCCAACTATCCTGGCCAGTTGTACTATCATTTCTTGATGTTCTTGATTTGAT
The DNA here is from genome assembly GCA_010110895.2 of Picea sitchensis. Classification (NCBI taxonomy): domain Eukaryota; kingdom Viridiplantae; phylum Streptophyta; class Pinopsida; order Pinales; family Pinaceae; genus Picea; species Picea sitchensis. The sequence goes on along the minus strand of SNQJ01S0068527.1, from coordinate 37,271 downwards.
TGAGCCTATTTAGCTCAGTTCAACTCTTTTCCCTTTTTGTGATGTACTCTTTTTCTCATATACGCAATATACTGAATTCTATTTCTGCTCTGCTCTTTCTCTGTATTCCCTGCTTCTCATTTTATCACAAGTTCTACCAACGGAGGAACTCTGCCCCCAGAGATTTTAACTCTTTCTAAATCGACCCAGAACCTTAAAAACTGAAAAATGGTGAATTTGGGAAACTTTGCATGTAATATTTGGCAAAATTTAGATATAGCTCCCTGAAAATGGGGCGTCAAGCTTAAGCTCCTTGTACTGTTGACTGGGCATAGCATTTTGATTCAAAACAAATATTAGAAATTGAGCTTGATAGGGTAATCAGCATTAAGTAAACTAAGCCAAATATAAGATTTGCTTTCATCTTCTGCATTGCGTCAAAGAGAGGCTTTCATTTGGTTTTATGCAACCAGAGTTCCAAAACAACTGTGCAATCAAAACCTCCATGCGGGAATGGATCCAGTTTTAGAAGGAATCTAGAATAGAAGGAATAGTAGTACCTGCATAGAAGGAAAATGAGTTTTGATCGATTTATGAATAAAGAAAAAAATGGATATGAAACATACAAGAACGCACGTGCTCCGGGTTACATAAAAGCTCAAAACTTAATGTGTACAAACTCCTATCTTAGCATGTACAAGACAAGATGAGTATGCACAACTACAACAAAAGCATCACAAAAAAGCATGTACTTACTCTTAGGGACCTAACCTCTCTAACCCTTCAGTTAGGTAGAATAATATAGTTTTCATTTAATAAATGTTGACATTAGTTAATAAGGTCTATTTAATAATGTGAACAAGTTTAATGTAAAAACCCTTAATAGAAGCTTCCGCTTATAGAAAGATCTTTATTTAAAATGTTTTTTAAATGACAGAATTAGTATAAATAAGAGTAGGAGGCATGAGAAAACCTTGTCTTAAGAATTATTGTAATAGAGCTCTGCTCTGCTCGAGGTTTCCCCCTCAAAGAGCCAAGTGAACATTGCTTTCTTTCAATAAAGGTATTATCGTTGGTATTGCTATTCTCACTATTCTATTGTTCCACTGGTATTTGTTGAATATTATTGTTTCTGCTTATTGCATTACATATGGTACCTTACAAGTGGTATCATAACATTTTCCTCTATGGAAGCTATGGGAATTTTTTAAGATCTGTCGTTCAGCGGGAAAAACTATGGTGGGGAAGACTACACGCAGTAAATATAGATAGTTTCACAAGGTTATCTAGAAACAAACATGTCACCTTGATGGAGACCTCTATAACACTTGTTAGTACCCTTTGAGTAGCACTGCATCAGACAGAATCTGTACACGGACATCACTCCCACGTACTGTCAGGTATATCATGAGTCCCCTAGGTCTCTTGAAACCATTCCTAGATCAATTGATCAGCTTCCTGACTGCTATAGTGACATCGAGAATAGCACTAGAGAAGATACTCTCTAGTACTTGGGTAATCGAGTAGTACAGATAAGGGTACGGTCAAGCCTCCTTAGTTGGTTCCTTGAGATATTGGACCGAGTGTTATTGTTCGACCCTGCACATATATCAGAGAGATATAGCACAAGGCAAACCCTTGTCTGTAGAAACCCTGAAAACCATAACCCTTGGGAAAAGAATAGAACAAAATCATTTTTAAGTCTTTTTTTTAGTGGACCTGACCCCCTTTTCGACACCCTTATTTGGGACCTATCCTATTGGATTTCTCTCTTCGCCTTGATCATTGTGGTACCTATCACTTTTAGGCCTTTTTTTTGTGGAACCACCCACCCTTATTAGACACCTATCCCATTGCATTTTGTTTTTTTCTTGATCGTCGTGATATATGTGATTTCTTCTTCTTTTTTTCGTGGACTCGCTTCCCCTCCTAACACCCCTCATTCCCAAATGGCCAACACCCACAACCAAGAACTCCTTCACCTGCAAGTTGAATCCAAACAGCACACAAAGAACATCCAGAGAATGACTTCTTATCTTGCTTCCACCAATTCCAAATTGGCAACCTTCTAGGCCGAAGTTAAGGAAGAATTAGTAGAAGTTAAGGGTGAATTGACCTCCATCCACTCCACTCTCAACCAATTGTTAAACAATCCCAGGGCTCCCCCTCCTCTGGACAACCTTCACACTATGAAGGTGAGAACTCTTCCCATAATATGGCTTTTCATTACAACCCCCTTCATCATGACCCTCGTCTTTCCAGAGTGGAAGTGCACAAGTTTGATGTCTCAGATCCCACATGTTGGGTCACTCAAATGGAACATTATTTCTCCTTGCATGGCATTATTAATGAGTTGGCCAAAAAAAAAATATGGTGTCCTTTATCTGTATCTTGAATGTTGGCAATGGTGGCTATGGTGTACAAAGGCACGCCAAGGGTATGTTGCTTGGAACAGTTTGTTGTAGAGATTTATGAACGCTTTGACACTGACACCCACTATTCAGGTTGTTTGACCAAGCTGAAACAATCTGGCACAGTGGAAGACTTTATCTCCTCCTTTGAGCACTTGGCTTTAAGAACGGAAGGCATGTCAGATGCCTTCTTCAAGGAATGTTTTATTAAATCCATCCCTAGGTCCTAATGGCTCGCTCTCAAACTTGGTTGGAAGCTACTAAATGAGGTAAGGAAAACCAACAAGTTGTCTCTACCCAAAACTGAAAACCCTCATTTATTCCTCGCACTCAACCTACCAATCCTACCCCTTCTGCCACTCCTCTCAAGATCCAGAAATAAACTTGGGCAGAAATGTTTGAACAACAACTCAAGGGTCTTTGATATAATTGTGATGACAAATATTTTTTGGGGCATAAGTGTAAGGAACATAAGCTTTTTATGGTCATTTCTAAGGATGTTGTTGACGAGGAGGCCACATTTTTGCCAATGGAAGACCTACCCCCAACAGAGGATCCTACTCCACCCTCTGATCCACCATAAGTTGAACCATCGATTTTGTTGCATGCTCTCACTAGCTTCTCTACTCCCCAAACCCTCAATCTCATTGGCTACATTAAGCACATGAAGTTCATAATCCTCATTGACAGTAGCAACGCCCATAATTTTATTCATCGTCGCATTGCACAGGAAATCAATTGTTATATCTGTGTAGTCAACAATTTTCAAATCATGATTGTCAATGGCAGTTCCATGAAATGTGGCGGGCATTGTGAAAATGTGTGCCTACAAATTGGTCAGTAATACCTGAAAACTCATATGTTTGCTATTGACATGGGTGGTTGTGACATTGTGCTCGGTGTTGAATGGTTATGCACTATGGGGCACATCCTCATAGGTTTTAAAGCATTAACCATGCAATTCCAAAAGGAGGGACAATAGTATAGGTTCCAAGGCATCACAACAAGCTCCCCTGAGATCATCAGTTCCCATCGAATGGAAAAACTTCTCAAAAAAGGTCATTCGGGAATTATTGCCCAACTCCATTCCATTCAAGCAGTTGAGACGTCGTCTGTGCATCTTGACCTCCAATCTATCCTCTTCAATCACCAAGTTATTTTTTCCACTCCCTATGGATTTCCCCCTTCCTATGGTGTTCATGATCATTCCATTCCTCTTGTACTAGGCAGTCATCCTCTCAATGTTCACCCTTATTTTCATCCATTTGCCCAGAAGAATGAAATTGAGAAAATTGTGCAAGAATTGCTCGAAACGGGTGTTATTCGTTCTAGTACCAGCCTTTATTATTCTCTTATGTTCGTGGTACTCAAGAAAGAAGGCACTTGGCGCATGTGCCCCGACTTTCTTTGCCTCAACAAACTCACCATCAGATACAAATTTCTCATCCCTGTCATTGATGACCTGTTGGATGAATTGAGCAATGCTCTGTACTTTACTAAACTTGATCTTCATTCCGGCTACCACCAAATACGTATGAAAGAAGAAGACATTCCCAATATTGCATTTAGAACTCATGAGGGTCACTATGAGTTCTTAGTCATGCCCTTTGGCATATGTAATGCTCCCTCCACTTTCCAAAGTCTCATGAATCATGACTTTCGTCCTTTCCTCCATCATTTTTTATTAGTTTTCTTTGATGATATTCTCATCTATAGTAAAACTTTGATAACCCATCTTGCCCATGTGGATCAAGTTCTCCATCTACTCTCTTAGCACAAAATTTTCCTCAAACAGTCTAAATGTACCTTTGGAGCCTCGAAAGTGGAGTATCTGGGTCATATTGTTGGAAAGGATGGTGTACGAGTGTATCCTAAGAAAATTGAAGCTATGAAGGATTGGGCTCACCCTAAAACTCTTAAGAGATTGCCTAGTTTTCTGGGTTTAACGGGGTATTATCACAAGTTTGTTCAAAATTATGGAAAAATTGCAGCACCTCTCACTGCTCTCCTTAAAAAAAAATGCTTTCACTTGGACTATGGCTACTGATCAATCCTTCCATGCCTTGAAAGAGGCTATGTCTACAAATCATGTCCTGGCACTTCCCAAATTCACCAAGACTTTTGTCCTGGAATGTGATGCATCTAGGAAAGGAATTGGTGCAATCCTCATGCAAGATGGCAGGCCTTTGATTTTCACTAGAAGACAACTCTCGAAGAGACATTTGGGCCAATCAATCTATGAAAAGGAAATGTTGGCTATTCTGCATGTTGTGGATCTCTTGTGTCCTTATCTATTGGGGCAACGCTTCCAAATTAAAACCAATCATCAAAGCCTCAAGTATTTTTTGGAACAATGCATTTAATCTCTGGAACAACAAAAATGGGTGACCAAGCTATTTGGATATGATTATGAGATCATTTACAAGAAGGAAAAAGAAAATGTGGTTGTTGACACTCTTTCCAAGAAGTATGAAGAAGAAGGGTCCCTCTTTTCCCTCTCTTCATTATACCAAACTGCTCCAAGTTGTTCGCCAGGAATGGCTACAAGACCACAAACTTGCTCACCTAATCCAACAATTGCAACACCACTCTCAAGCTTCTTCAGGGTACTCTTGGCACAATGAAGAGCTTCGCTACAAAGGTCATCTATATTTAAGAAAATAGTCACAACTTAAATCCACAGTGCTTTCTGAGCTTCATGCTTCACTCACAACTGGGAATTCAAGGTTCACGAAAACCTATGAACGGGTTAAACGTTCTTTTTTCTAGGACGGTGTGAAAAAATATGTCTGTACCTTTGTGGATAAATGTGATACCTGCCAACGCAATAAGGGAAAAACAATCAAATCTCCAAGCACACTTGAACCTCTTTCTATTCCCCCTGCTATTTGGAGGGATATTTCTATGGATTTCATTGTTGACCTCCCTAAATCTAGTAATAAGTCCGTCATCATGCTGGTAATCGATCAGCTTTCCAAATATGCCCATTTTTGTGCTCTTCAACACCCATTCACCGTATCCACAGTGGCTAAAATATTTATGGATAACATATTGAAACTTCATGGCATGCCTCATTCTATTGTCTCTCACTGAGATCCCACTTTCACTGGAAATTTTTGGCAAGAATTGTTCAGGCTCCAGGGAACCCAATTGCATCTTAGCACCACCTATCATCCCCAAAATGATGTCCAAACTGAAATTGTCAACAAGTGTTTGGAAACATATTTGCGATGTTTTTCATCTGACAGACAAAATCAACAGGCTCAGTGGTTACCCCTCGTTGAATGGTGGTACAACACATCTTACCATACTACTACTCGCATGACTCCTTTTGAAGCAGTCTATGGGAAAAATACACAATCGGTTCTCTCCTACATGCCAGGTATCTCCAAGGTTCAAGAGGTTGACAAGAATCTTACAGTCCGAGCGACCATTCTCCATACCCTCAGAGAAAATTTGGTCATGGATTAGGATCACATGAAGCAACAAGAAGATCATGGTCATTCTAAATGTCAATTTGTTGAAGGGGACCAGGTATTTCTTCATCTACAAACTTATAAGCAAACTCCACTCAAATCTAAACACTGTCAAAACTTGCTCCCAAATTTTATGGTCCTTATGCAATTCTCAAGCGAGTGGGCCCCGTGGCCTACCAGTTAGCTTTGCCTAGTCATTTTAAGCTCCATCCTATTTTTCATGTCTCTTGATTAAAGAAAGTGATTGGAACTAAGTGCCAAACTCAAACTAGCCTCCCTGAGTTCGATGAAGAAGGTTCCATTTAGTTGCAGCCACAAGCAGTCTTGGAATAGCGAGAGCGTCACCTCTGTCAACGAACCATCAAAGAAGTGTTAGTGCAGTGGAAAGATACAACTCTAGAAGATGACACTTGGGAGCCGACCACTATTCTACAATAGTTTCCTCATCGCAAGCCTTAAGGACAAGGTTGTTCTTCAAGGGGGAGGGCATGTTAGGGACCTAATCTCCCTAACCCCTCACGTAGGTAGAATAATATATTTTCCATGTAATAAAGGTTGACAGTTGTTAATAATGCCTATTTAATAATGTGAACAAATCTAATGTAAGAAGACTTAATAGAAGCTTTCGCTTCTAGAAAGATCATCCTCTAGAATTTTCTTTAGATAATAGAATTAATATAAATAAGAGTAGGAGACATGAGAAAGCCTTGTCTTGAGAATTATTGTAATAGAGTTGTGCTCTACTGGAGGTTCCCCCCTCTAAAAGGCAACTGGACATTGTTTTCTTTCAATAAAGGTATTATTTTTGGTATTTCTATTCTCAGTGTTCTGTTATTCCGTTGGTATTTGTTGAATATTATTGCTTCTGCTTATTTCATTACATCTAGTACCTTACACCTACAAATACTAAAAATCAGATTAACCCATGCATGAATAGTAGTGTAACAGTGGTTAGCAAGGAATATATCATTATAAATAGCTATTGTTTTATATACAAAACAACTTCAATCTCACACTTGTTAGAATATGAGCCTATAAAAACACTTGTTAAACAACAGAGAAAGAGAAAACACATCACACAACAACCAAGAACGAAATGGAATGATATCCTTTAATGCTCAACTATCAATGTAAAAATGGTTTACAAGTCTTATGGAGCACCTCACGGGCTTCCATTATTAAATATGAGATTCTAAGAGTTTTCAGGAATATGAAAATACAAACGCTTTAGAAACCTCCCTCGTATTGTAATGGAAAGGTGTGTGTTGTCACCACCCAACAATCTCCACCTTGACAATAATTTTCCTTATACCTTTCCCAAAGAATCAATCATCACCTTTCATGCAAGACATGAGAAGCCAAACACCACCGCAACTTCTCTTACAATAATGGTTGCATGAATATGTCTGCACAGTTTGCTCCAATATGGACCACTCCAGCTCCTTTGAATCAATCATTATTCATAACCACAGGTTAAATCACTGCAACATCTTAGGTGATACTCGTGCTTCTCATATACCAAAGCACCCATTTCCATGCTCTTTACATGGTTTTTCCATCTATCCACTGACAACACCAACTGCATGTGAAATATTTAAACATTCCATTGCAAACATGAAGCATCCTACTACATTTTCATCAGGTACACGAGACATATAATCCTTTTCTTCCTCACTATCAAGACATAAAGTTGAAGAAAGCTTACAATGGAAAGCTAAAGTGATATTTACCTCTTTCACAATGTTCATACTAAACCTCATCGGTATCTTCTCCATAGACTTGTGACAACCACAACTTACCATTTTTCTCGTCTCTGTATACTTCTATGCCCAAGATTTGTTCTGTTGTTCTTGGATCCTTCGTGAAAACATCATGACCAACTAAGACTTTAACTTGTGGACCGCAACCATGCTTTACTTGCAACAAGAATATCACACATGAAGGAATCACACATCTTGTACCATTGCCTAGTTATCGTAGGCCATACAATGATTCCCTAAGTTTGCAAACAAATCTCTCTTTGCGATCTTGAACAACTCCTGATCGTTCCATGTACATATCTTTGCTAGTGATAATTTGTGGATAGTAGGATCCCACAATCTACATCCCTTATCTCCATCACTATAACCAACAGAGATATACTTCCTTGACTGAATCCGACCAAGCCAGCCAAGTGAGCCTTCACCTCTCACCTCTAAGCTATTTTCAATGAAGTATCATAATACATTTTAAAGACTTCATTACATGCAATCCATGGGCTCTAAAAACCACGCGCTACGAAGACCATGTGCCCGAAACCACGACTCTTGACCTAACTTCCCCCCCTTTTCCATGACAAAAACTGACCAAACTTTCCTCAAAGTCAGGGTATCCGAGAATACTACATGCTCCCCCTACCACCTAGTTCTACGTCTAGACTTTACCGGTGAACTATCAAACCCAAGGTATGCATTCCTAACCAGGTCTTACAGTGGTATTCCCATTTAGATATAATTAAAAAAAAAAGTGTCAACTCCACCTCAAACTTTGCATTCAAAACCTTCGCCTTGCCATTGCGTCTACTTGTTGCGCACCATCATTGGCTTGTCAATCTACTTCACCATGCCCTCCTGCAACTAGATGAAAATAAAATTCTCGCAACTCAAGAATCCTTTTAGAAGTCCATACCACCCATGGGCAGCATGCCCCCCCGTAGCTGGACCTAGTTTGTCATCCTTTTGAAGTTCGACAACCAACTGAGCCTTTAAGCCACTGACCTCAACCATGCTTTGGTTACAACAAGCATATCATCAACATAACACCAAGATAATGAATATACCATAAACATAATGATCATACTCACTTCTTATGAAAATTTGGCTCACCATGAAGGAATTGCAGCTCTTGTGCCATTGCCTAGTTACCTTAGGCCATACAATCATTTCCTGAGTTTGCAAACAAATCTCCCTTTGTGATCCTGAACAACTCATGATTGTTCCATGTACATATATTTTCTAGTGATAATTTGTGGACAGTAGGATCCCACAATCTACATCCCTTATCTCCATCACTATAACCAACAAAGATATACTTCCTTGACTGAATCCGAACAAGCCAGGCAAGTGAGCCTTCACCTCTCACCTCCAAGCTAATTTCAATGGAGTAGCCTAATCCCTTTTAAATACTTCATTACATGCAATCCATGGGCTTTTGTAGCACCATGTTTCCCCCAATTTGTAATTAATCATAAAATAGGAATTACCATGCTAAAGCATGAGGACAATGTAAATGTATTATTGTTTGAGTTGCCAATAATTGACTGTGGGGGTGAAGCCTTGAAAGTACTAACCACGATATCACTAGAGGAGGGAACGTAGTTAATAAAGAAAGGAATGGTGGTTGAATTACCAACCACCCCCATGAATGGGGGCATGGTCTAGTTGCAGGAAGTCAGCCCAAAGTACTGCAGGGTTTGGCAGACCAGGCGGACCCGAGCTTCCTTCTGACAGAAGGAAGGTGACAGTTATACACGAGCAGACAACAAGAGAGGATAGGGGGAGATGCACAGAGCTCTCCAGGAGGGCATGGCCAGAAGGTTGTGAGCTTAATGCTGGAGGATCATTTGATAAAACTCGTCGAGGCCATAACAGAGAGGAAAAACCTCTAAAAGTGCGCAGTGAACAGAACTCGAGCAGAGCTGAAATAAAGAAAGAACTCTTGAGAACTGTGAGAGCTCCCTAGTGATATCATGGCTTGGAAAGGGGGTGGCCAGAGTGTTAAGAATGAATTCCTCTAAGCTTATGGTCGGGTGGAAGGACAAACACCCACAGTCAGTTGGTTCACGGCAACCTGTAATAGATAAGCGATCTCCTGCCCTGTGTAATTTAGCTATAACTGTGTATGAATTGGTTACACTGTGAATGTTTTAAAGAATGTGCATGATTTCTTAATGGATATATTGTATACCTTCTATTTCTTCTTGGTTGTATAATTAAGAAAGTAAGAAATTATATGGATAGGACATGTTTTATACTCATAAATGCTTGTGTCCTATGGTGGCATAAGCCAGAGTCACAAACTGTGTGTTCGTCGACCATGGACATAATTTCATGTACACATGTCAACCTTCCTAATCGTTTTGAGGTGTTTTTGAGAAAGAACACCGAGGATGGTGTTCCTTTAAGGGAGAGGTAATTGTAACACCCTGTTTCCCCCAATTTGTAATTAACCATAAAATACGAATTACCATGCTAAAGCATGAGGACAATGTAAATGTATTATTGTTTGAGTTGCCAATAACTGACTGTGGGGGTGAAGCCTCTAAAGTACTAGCCACGATATCACTAGAGGAGGGAATGCAGTTAATGAAGAAAGTACCGGTGGTTGAATTACCAACCACCCCCATGAATGGGGGCATGGTCTAGCTGTAGGAAGTCAGTCCAAATTACCGCAGGGTCTGGCAGACCAGGCGGACCCGAGTTTCCTTCTGATAGAAGGAAGGTGATAGTTATACACGAGCAGACAGCAAGAGAGGATAGGGGGGAGATGCATGGAGCTCTCCAAGAGAGCATGACCAAAAGGCCGCAAGATTGATGCTGGAGGAGCATCTGATAAAACTCGATGAGGCCATAACAGAGATGAAAAACCTATAAAAGTGTGCAGTGAACAGACCCTGAGCAGAGCTGAAATAGAGAAAGAACTCTTGAAAACTGCGAGAGCTCCCTGGTGATATCATGGCTTGGCACGGGGGTGGATAGAGTGCTAAGAATGAATACCTCTGAGCCTATGGTCGGGTGGAAGGATGAACACCCACAGTCAGTTTGTTGGCGGCAACCTGTAATAGATAAGTGATCTCCTGCCCTGTGTAATTTAGCTATAACTGTGTATGAATTGGTTAGACTGTGAATTTTTTCAGGAATGTGTATGATTTCTTAATGGATATATTGTATCCCTTCTATTTCTGCTTGGTTGTATAATTAAGCAAGTAAGAAATTATATGGATAGGACATGTTTTATACTCATAAATGCTTGTGTCTTGTGGTGGCATAAGCCAGAGTCACGAACTGTGTGTTCGTCGATCGTGGACACAATTTCGTGTACACATGTCAACCTTCCTAATCATTTTGAGTCCCGTAGAGGATGAATTCTGTTAAGCTCAGTAGAGGTAGTGAAGTTATGCACAGGTTCCCTGCGAGTAAAATAGAAACCCCAAACCCCTTAAGTCCTAGACTTGATGAAGGAACTCCATAGTTGTGCCGAAGATCCCTTTAGGTGTAAAGTCCAGGAGAAAGAGTGTAACGCTCTTAAATCCTTCATAATTGACGAAGCTCGGGAGGGATAGCGAGAATTTCAAGTAACGAAAGGGAGTACTCCTTCGTTTGGAAGATGAACGGACAAGATCCTTTCGAGAGGATCTGAGGTCTGTCACAACCATTAGATCGGAAGAAGGAGCGTAAGAATTAAACACCTCGACTCCTTTACTCTTCGTAGGTTTGACGGATGTCGATAGCCGCAATCCGTTGGATCAAGTGAAGTTGCAAGGAGGATAATGGTGGGAGCCATTCCACTCCCTAAGCCTAGGAAGAATGGGAGTCATTGATCCAGAAGAGATCTGAACCATTGGTTCATTTCGTGGGATCGGATATCGGGAGCTGAGAGGACAGAGGTCCTTCGTTTCCAAAGTCGTGACATGCGAAATCGTGATTCGGTCGCAACCGTAGATCATGGGAGGATCTGGACCATTTGATCAGAGTCCAGATAGGCGAGAACATGCACGAGAAGGAGTTTAGATCTGGACCGTCGGATCTGAACGGAGAGGACCGACAGTCGTCGGATCTGGAAGAGCTATGAGAGGTTGAACAGACGATGGAGACACTTCAGGAAGGAGTATCGATCTACGGAAGTGGCACGAACCTTAACGCTCATGCCAAGGAGATATTTTAGCATTCATTGTTCGAAGGAATAGAGGGTGGAGACCCCTTCGAACTTGCGATACGCGAAATCTCGATGGGAACTCAGACGGTCAGATTTCAAGGAGGACACGTGTCAGTCGATGGAAGAAAATAGAGAAGAGACGCGTGGAAATAGGGCAACATTTCACTGACCTTTGGTTTAGAGTGGTCAAAGGGGAGGACCACATAGACTCACGATCTGCGAAAAAGTGACGAGATCGTGGCCGTTGGTTCAAGAGAAATCTACACCGTTGATTTCTTAGGAGGAATTTTGGCAGTTTTTGGACCAAGAAAATAAAGGGGAGAGTCTTTCGACTCTCATGCCAAAAATAGCGAAAAGGAAATTGCAATTAGATCCTGACCATTGTATCGAGGCATACTATGGATCGTCGATCTGAGGTATCGACATTTCAGGAAGCAAGAGTGTGGAGGACCTGAACCATAAATCACCTAAGTCGTGTAAGGTAAATCACCTATTCAATCAGGGTCGTTGATTAGCGGAGGACCTAAACCATAGATCTGGTGTAATCGGATCTTTGGGAGTCAGAGGTTTGGAAGTGAAGACAGAGTGGTTCGTTGATCCTTCGAATCGTGAAGTCCCGAAATATTTGGGAGCTGGGACCCAGTTCCTAACGGAAGGTCATGACGGGTGCATAAGAGGGAGGGCTAGCGCTTGCTAGGCCCTTAGTTGGATCTCAGGATCTCGGGGGTTGGAGTGTTGGATTTGTATCATGCAAATAGCCCTGAAATCGCGACACGATCATGGTTGTTGATCGAGGAGAGCTCATGACCGTCAGATCTAGTCCTAGGGAGAGGTCGTCAATCGGAGACCGGGAGTTCGAGAAAAAGGAGTCAAGAGTGACTTGCATGCAGAAATCTTGAAATCACGAAATGTGAAGCGCCTTTTAGTTCAGATCGTGGTCACCATCGGTGGTCGCGTAAGGAGAAGGCGTGAGCTAGTATGATGAATACTTAGATGTCTTTAATTAGGCTTGAGTGCATGAATTTAATGCATTGTGGAGCTTCTTAATATGAAGCATGATATTAATACCAGTAAGGTATGAATAATATTAAATGTGCAAGTGATGCACAGTTATGATGTAAGAGTATAGTTATAGGCACGATATGGTTTTCCCTGATGAGTGAAATGTAAAGAAAGTATTGCTCTTGTCCAGATTAAATGAATACTATGGATGCATAGCTGACTCCATTCTGGGGAGTCATGGAAGTTCTGTTCCAAATAATAGCCTGAGGGGAATGTATTCCATTTCCTCAGGAAATATTAATATAATTGGATGAAAGGGTAAATGAGCAAAGATGTTCTCTTGTCATAATAAGAGACAAATGATTACACCTTTGAGCATCACATGAGAAGGATTGTGAAAGATCCTGAGTTGACTTATATTAAAAGTAAAGATGCATGTGGGATGTGAAATATACCTATGGCAACTGCACACAGGTTTACGATTATGAGTATAGCTAAGTACATCGTGGATGTAAGTTAGAAAAAACCTAGAACAAGTGGGGATGCATAATCTAGAATGCATGTTAGAAATTTATGTCTATGCCCCTTAAAGAATCCTTATTAACAAGCTGAAGCTAATTCGATCTTCAGACCATCACAGATAGTGATGGATGTGCAATAAGGAAGTTGCATGCTAAAGGAGTTCCCTGTGAAGAAACTGTGTAAGGACTCTGTCAAAAGAATAGAGTCACAACCCTAATGACTGCTGAGGTTGGGGCAATGGACTGCAAAACCTGCCTATATAAGAATCCTGGATTACATCCTTAAAACAAAATGTGTAGGTGGAAGACTAAAAACTGAATGTTAACCACTCTGAGGACCGAGTAATGATGTGCAGGATGCACAGGTTCATGATCCATTATGAACACAAAGTTTTCTATTAAAGCATGTTGTTGTATTCCAAAAAGGGTTAGGGTGAGGCCTAACCAAGGCTGCTCGGGAAAGGAGCAGAAAGATCACAATAAGAGGTAGATTGCATAAGTACAGGGGGGGGGGAAAAAAAGGAACACTTTCCTCACCCTAAGAACTCTAAATTGTTTAACAGATTCGTAGGATTAAAAGAACAGTCGTGGAAACCGGTATAGTTGCTAAAAGGAAAGTAAACCCCCTGAGTATGATTAAATGAATAAATGAGTACGTTTAACTGCTTAGGCTTGGTTGAGGCCATGATTAAGAAAAGGCAGTGAAACCTTAGAGATAACTCAACTGGGCTGAAAAGTCCCAGGCGATGTAGAAAGAATTGAAGAAGGGGAGAGCCCTCAATTCTTTCCTTGCTATGTATTATGTTTTTTTATGGGATGAGAAAGCTAGTACGTTGATGAATGAAGATGTTTTGAGACCATAGTGATAATGGTTGTAATACTGTGAAAACGATTGAGAACTATTGTGTTTCACTCATGAAAACATTAAGGATAGTGTGATGAAGGACATACAGATATGTTGGGACATGTCTGAAAATATTTTATCAATTTAAATGCTATGGTAATTGCATTTTAATTTACATAATGACTAATGTGCTTATGGTGTATGTCATGTGTAGAAAGAAATAAGATTGGAATTGTCAAGAAAAACAGTTGCCAATAATGAGCAACCTCAATCAAAGGATGACTATGAGAAGGTTCTTGTTGAAAGATTATTGAAGGGACTTTAAAAGTCCCCATGGAGCACTACTGATAAGGTAAAGATCAGAAAGAGAGTGCTAGAAGCCAAGAACAAGTATAAAAATCTTCATGCTTATGTGGCGTGGGGTATGAAAGGATTCGGGTGAGAATCCCTTCCGAAATATTTTATTGTCTCATGTTATGCACAAAATTTGAAAGGGTAGTGGTATGCCCTGGATAACCAAGTAGGGTATGATTCGGGAAAAAGAACCCGAGTGATGGAGGTGTGAACCTCCGGTAATAAAGACTGATTGTAAATCCTCAGAAGAATTCATGAACTGATATGTCATGAATACATGGACCAATCCAGGAATGATTGGAAATAGAAAAGTGCTCATAGATAGCACGTTACATGGGGTTGCTTCAAGGAAATGCATGTTTGCATAAAGCACAAACAATGGAATTTTCAGTGAGGAAGGAGAACCTTCCAAGGTTTTACTCACATTATGAAAACGTTGAAGGAAAACAAATTTGGGTGGCCATGAGCGGTGGCACACTGGTTATCAATGGAGGAAGAATGCTTAAAGGCATTCATGTGAAACTTCTGAATTTCATGTATATTGATCTGGGGTTGTGATCGTCCTATAGCGGGAAGCATGGTCCTGCTGTAAGAATGAATGAAAACGAATAGGCCATGTGGTGACGATGTTGGTTAAATTCCAACACACCATGGCCAAGAACCTGTCATAAAGTGTGACAAACTTGAAATCAATTCAAGGGTACATTGGGTATGAATGTGGCCACGAATGTTGGCGCATTCATTAAAATCAATTGATATATGAATTACATTTTGAAAATTTAGTAGGTTGGAATGATGCATAGGTAAGGGATGATGTATCCTTTCACTTTGTATCCTTGAATAGATGAAATGACTTGGACTGTTAGTATACTTGATTATGAAAAAGGTAATGTGCACAAAAACCAACAATTTGTTTGGTTGTGTAAAGAATGAAATTGTAGGGAGGAAAGGGTCTTGGATATGGTAGTGTTGTAAGCCCATAAGGAAGACCGATTGCCTGCTGAGCCAAACTACAAGGAATGGTATTTCCTTTTTGAGAAAGTAAATTTAATTGTTAGTATGCACAATTCTGAAATTGTTGTGACGATGTTGTAAAGGTGCAATAAAATGTATATGCATGGAAAAGCTAACAAATTGTTTGGTTGATTGAAGTTGAGAGTGCAGGAAGCAAAGGGGTCTTGGATATGGCAGCATTGTAAGCCCATAAGGAAGGCCAATTTCTTGCTGAGCAAAACCGTTATGGGAAGGAAATTCCTATAATTAGGAATCTGGTTCATGTGCGGAACAAATATGAAAACAAATTGTGGAATGAGAAATTTGTAGGTGACAGATTTGCAATAAAATTCTGAAAGATAGAATTTATAATGATGTCTCATGAATCTTGTATACCTGTGATACAGGTGAGAAGAAAATATTTGTCCAGAAAGGAAAGATGGAGGCTGTCAAAGCTGAAGTTGATGAACATGACTACTACTGAGCCATGAAAACCCCATGATAAGCCATGATCGCCTGAAAATTATTGTGTTGAGGTAACACAAGCCAGAGGGACGCCTCGGTAGAGCAAGTCTGAGGGACGCCTCGACTATAAGACTCGATAGAGTCTCTAAAACTCTTTATGTGCGAGAAAACCTTGGCAAGGCAAGACGGATCACCCGAGGGACTGTATAGCAATGAAGGGGATGCCTGAGCCTGGGCTGGAGGGTGAGTGACCGCAAGGAAGAGGAGACCTTAATAGTTCTTGTAAACTATTGGGATCATGAACACGGTGGGTAGTTATTCTTGTGCGAGAAAAACCTTGGCAAGGCAGATGGATCACCCAAGGGACTATATAGAAGTGAAGGGGATGCCTGAGCCTGGGCCTGGAGGGTGAGTGACCACAAGGGAGATGAAACCATGATAGCTCTTGTGAACTCCTGAATTAGAATCATTCACCTGATGGGTATGTCAAGGAAAAGTAATGAGCCTGGATAACAAAACAACCATGTGGATACAAATCCACAAACTACACAGATAAGTATTGTGCTAGATTATGAAATTTTCCTCTTGAATTTTGAACAACAGTAAGATGTTTTCACATAAAAATTGTGACTAACATGCTTGTTATCCAAGAATTATTGAAGGCAGGTGACGAAGACTAAGGGTCTGAAAAAGGACCTGACCGAGAAAGAAAGATCAAGATTTCTGAACAGCTGAATAAGAAAGGCATGACAGGTGCTTTTGAGAAAGAACACCTAGGATGGTGTTCCTTTAAGGGGGAGGGAATTGTAACACCCTGTTTCCCCCAATTTGTAATTAACCATAAAATAGGAATTACCATGCTAAATCATGAGGACAATGTAAATGTATTATTGTTTGAGTTGCCAATAACTTACTATGGGGGTGAAGCCTTCAAAGTACTGGCCACGATATCACTAGAGGAGGGAACACAGTTAATGAATAAAAGACCGGTGGTTGAATTACCAACCACCCCCATGAATGGGGGCATGGTCTAGTTGTAGGAAGTCATCCCAAAGTACCGTAGGGTCTGGTAGACCTGGCGAACCCGAGCTTCCTTCTGACAGAAGGAAGGTGGCAGTTATACACGAGCAGACAACAAGAGAGGATAGGGGGGATATGCGCAGAGCTCTTTAGGAGGGCATGACTAGAAGGCCGCGAGCTTGATACTGGAGGAGCATCTGATAAAACCCATCGAGGCCATAATAGAGAGGAAAAACCTCTGAAAGTGCACAGTGAACAGAACCCGAGCAGAGCTGAAACAGAGAAAGAACTCTTGAGAACTGCGAGAGCTCCCTGGTGATATCATGGCTTGGCACAGGGGTGGCCAGAGTGCTAAGAATGAATGCCTCTGAGCCTATGGTCGAGTGGAAGGACGAACACCCACAGTCAGTTGGTTGGTGACAACCTGTAATAGATAAGCAATCTCCTGCCCTGTGTAATTTAGCTATAACTGTGTATGAATTGGTTACACTGTGAATGTTTTCAGGAATGTGCATGATTTCTTAATGGATATATTGTATCCCTTCTATTTTTTTTTGGTTGTATAATTAAGCAAGTAAGAAATTATATTGATAGGACATGTTTTATACTTGTAAATGCTTGTGTCCTATGGTGGCATAAGCCAGAGTCACGAACTGTGTGTCCGTCGACTGTGGACACAATTTCATGTACGCATGTAAACCTTCCTAATTGTTTTGAGGTGTTTTTGAGAAATAACACCAAGGACGGTGTTCCTTTAAGGGGGAGGGAATTGTAAAACATTTTTCCCCCAATTTGTAATTAACCATAAAATAGGAATTACCATGCTAAAGCATGAGGACAATGTAAATGTATTATTGTTTGAGTTGCCAATAACTGACTGTGGGGGAGAAGCCTTGAAAGTACTAGCCATGATATCACTAGAGGAGGGAACGCAGTTAATGAAGAAAGGACCGGTGGTTGAATTACCAACCACCCCCATGAATGGGGGCATGGTCTAGCTACAAGAAGTCAGCCCAAAGTACCGCAAGGTTTGGCAGACCAGGCGGACCCGAGCTTCCTTCTGACAGAAGGAAGGTGGCAATTATACATGAGAAGACAGCAAGAGAGGATAGGGGGGAGATGCGCAGAGCTCTCCAGGAGGGCATGACCAGAAGGTCGTGAGCTTTATGCTGGAGGAGCATCTGATAAAACTCGTCGAGGCCATAATAGAGAGGAAAAACCTCTGAAAGTGTGCAGTGAACAAAACCCGAGCAGAGCTGAAACAGAGAAAGAACTCTTGAGAACTGTGAGAGCTCCCTGGTGACATCATGGCTTGGCACGTGGGTGGACAGAGTGCTAAGAATGAATTCCTCTGAGCCTATGGTCGGGTGGAAGGACGAACACCCACAATCAGTTGGTTGGCGGCAACCTGTAATAGATAAGCGATCTCCTGCCCTGTGTAATTTAGTTATAACTGTGTATGAATTGGTTACACTATGAATGTTTTCAGGAATGTGCATGATTTCTTAATGGATATATTGTATCCCTTCTATTTCTGCTTGGTTGTATAATTAAGCAAGTAAGAAATTATATGGATAGGACATGTTTTATACTCGTAAATGCTTGTGTCCTGTGGTGGCATAAGCCAGAGTCACGAACTGTGTGTTCGTCAACCGTGGACACAATTTCATGTACACATGTCAACCTTCCTAATCATTTTGAGTCCCTTAGAGGATGAAGTATGTTAAGCTCAGTAGAGGTAGTGCAGTTATGCACAGGCTCCCTACAAGGCAAACAGAAACCTTGAACCCCTTAAGTCCTAGACTTGATGAAGGAACGCCATAGTTGTGTCGAAGATCCCTTTAGGTGTTAAGTCCAGGAGAAAGAGCGTAACACTCTTAAATCCTTCATAATTGATGAAGATCGGGAGGGATAGCGAGAAGTTCAAGTAACGAAAGGGAGTACTCCTTCGTTTGGAAGATGAACGGATGAGATCCTTTCGGGAGGATCTGAGGTCTGTCACGACCGTTAGATCGGAAGAAGGAGCGTAAGTGTTAAACACCTTGACTCCTTCAGTCTTCGTAGGTTTGAAAGACGTCGATAGCCGCAAGCCATTGTATCAAGCGAAGTTGCAAGGAGGATAACAGTGGCATTCATTCCACTCCCAAAGCCCAGGAAGAATGGGAGTCGTTGATCTAGAAGAGATCTGAACCGTTGGTTCATTTCGTGGGATCAGATATCGGGAGCTGAGAGGATAGAGGTCCTTAGTTTCCAAAGTCACGACATGCAAAATCGCGATTCGATCGCAACCATAGATCGTGGGAGGATATGGACCGTTTGATCAGAGTCCAGACAGGTGAGAACATGCAGGAGAAGGAGATTAGATTTGGACCGTCGGATATGAACGCAGAGGGCCGAAAACCGTCGGATCTAGAAGAGCTGCGAGGAGTTGAACAAACGGCGAAGACACTTCAGGAAGGAGTGTCGATCTGCTGACAAAAGTCAGATCTGTGGAAGTGGCGCAAACCTTAACACTCATACCAAGGAGAGATTTTTACATTCGGTGTTCGAAGGAACAGAGGGTGGAGACCTCTTCGAACTCGTGATACCTTAAATCCCGATGAGAAATCGGACCGTCAGATTTCAAGGAGGACACGTGTCAGCCGATGGAAGAAAACATAGAAGAGATGCATGGCAGTCAGGCAGTGTTTCGCTAACTTGTGATTTAGAGTGGTCAAAGGGGAGGACCACATAGAATCATGATCTGCGAAATAGCGACGAGATCGTGGCCGTTGGTTCAAGAGAAATCTACACCGTTGATTTCTCAGGAGGAATTTCGTCATTTCGTGGACCGGGAAAACGAAGGGGAGAGTCTTTCAACTCTCATGCCAAAAATCGCGAAAAGGAAATTGCGATTAGATCCTGATCGTTGGATCAAGGTGGACTATGGACCGTTGATCTGAGGTATCGACATTTCGGGAAATGGGAGTGTGGAGGAACTAACTCCCCGGAAGTCACGAAACGCAAATTTCTGATAAGAGACAGGGAGATTTGGACCAACGGATCACGGGAATTGTGGACCGTTGATCTGACACGGGGAAACTTTGGGTTTCGGAACTTGGAGTGTTGGGGCACCTTTCTTCAAAAGCCCCGAGGTCGCGAAATGTGATGCATCGTTAGGGTTAAGCCGGTGGTCATGGGAATGGTTGCGTGAGTGAAGGGAGTTAACAGACATTAGGCCCCTTTTGGAACTCGAGAGTTGGGGGAGTTAGGGGTGTCTCATACATCAAAGTCCCAACATGCGAAGTCTTGAAGTGTCGAATGTGTAGGCCTGTGGTCACAGGGTGGTGGTCCCGTGGAGGAGGCTCACCAGTGGTGTTTATTCACACGGGTCTAGCCTCATAACAAGGACTTGTGGATGTAAGAGTCATTTTGGCTCGATGATTAAGAAAAAGTGAAATTTTTCTATGCCCGGTAATGGGTGTGTGACAGCCCTAAAAACCATGGGCTACCAAGACCATGTGCTCGAAACCACGACTCTTGACCTAACTCCCCCCCCCCCCATTTCCATGATAAAAACCGACCAAACTTTCCTCAAAGTCAAGATATCTGGGAATATCGCATGCTCCCCCCTACCACCTAAAGTCTACATCTAGACTTTACCGGTGAAATATCAAACCCGGGGTATGCATGCCTAACCATGTCTTACAATCGTATGCCCATTTACATATAATTAAAACAAAAGTGTCAACTCTACCTTGAACTTTGCATTCAAAACCTCCGCCTTGCCATTGCTTCTACTTGTTGTGCACCATCACTGACTTGTTGAGCTACTTCACCACACCC